>BJCM01133883.1:0-14992 GCA_018326385.1 Flaveria bidentis
TTTGAGGATGAGCAAAGCATATTCACCCTGAGGTTCTTTTGTCAAATAAGTTCGATGTATACCCCATTATTCGTCAGACTTCCAGAATAGGTGAATGTAATTGGAACACGAAAGAGAGAAGAGAAGATGTCAGCAGTCGGTGCTGATTTTGTGGGGTAGTCAGGAGCATCTGACTATTTATGGGCCAATCAAGTTATATCTATCCTCACAAAGAGGATTCCCATTCTTAGGGGGAATTCATGTATAGAGAAATTGAAGACGCAATCAGAAAGTGATGATGTGAGTTGGTTTCTGATGATGAATCTGAGTGCACGCTAATTTGGTTGAGATTGTCAGCTGTCGATTAGAACCTTCTACCTTTTGCCCAATACACCGTATGAAGATGCCAAGAGAGTACAACGTTTATATATTGGGATATGCTAAATGTGAGGGGAATTTCAGCAAGTTTTAATCAGGTTAGCCTGTGTGAAGATTGAAGCAATGGAAAACTGTTAATGTCATTATCTGGAAAAATCAGTCATATGGGGAATCTTCCTGCTATCATGGTGTTCTGCAAAGTAAACGAATGCTATTGTGCCTAAATTCATTTTCAGGGATATTGTAGCAACCTGACGGATTGACAACGTTGGCTAATATGGTTGTTCGTTTGATTTTATTGGAAACCAGAGCAAAGATTGACTGAAGATTGTAAGAGGTGTTATCTACTATTCGCAAGCAATGTCCAAGGGGGAATTTGTTGGAGCATATATGTCATATATAGTGTTTCCATTGCTTGTTGAATAATCTAGGCTTAATGTAATAAACCTGATATGTTGTAAACACATGAAACTGGGTCATTCGCAGGAGCATATGTGAATGAGACTCAGTCATACGACTGAGCCATGCTAATGGACCAGCCGTGCGACTGAGAGATGCGATTGGGACATTCGTAAGACTGAACCATAAGTATGGTCCAGTCGTACGATTGAACCATAAGCATGGTCCAGTCATACGATTAAACCATACGCATGGTCCAATCGCACGAATGGGCCCAGTTGCATCTAATATGGGCCGAGGCCTATATATACCAGTTAATGTGTAGAGAGTTAAGGATTTGAGAGGGAGTCTGCCCGGAGCCTAGGGCTACCGGTTGAGAGGGGAGATCATGCTCGATCTCCCCTTGCCAAGAGTCTTGATTCTTATGTTGTAATGAGCTTGTAATCGTTAGGTTTTATCAATGAAACCATTAAATTATAGTTCGTATTATTGATTGTCTCTTGGTTTTTGCTGTTGTTTATCCTTCCGTCAAGAACACGCTCGGATGTTTACCGATCTAGCAACTTCATAGTTAGGGTTTGTGTTTGATTGTGTGAATGATGTGATGTTAGCCGTTGAATCTATTGTGTTATGGCTCATCCGTCCTCTTTGATGTGAAACCTAGGATCCATATTTATAGACAATTATTGATTCTATTAAGGAAACATCAGATCTCTTGGGATTCAAAATTGTCTTGTTGACTTGTTGACTAGTAACACTTGCATTATTGAAATTACAAGTGTTTGGACTCCACAACTACTATAGTCTTCCGTAGATGTTTGTTCTTCTGAAGGTACTTTGTTCTTCCGAAGGTGTCTTGACTTGAACTTCAAAGCTGGTTGTTCATCCGCAGAAGATCTTCAGATGATTTTTTTGTAAGAAACATATCTACAGAAGAACAAAATGTTCATCTATAGATGTTTCTTACACTTGGTGAAATTCACAAATAGACCATGTATAATGTTTTACCTACAATCATACATAAATTAACATAATTAAGGGTTAACCTATATACATAATGCGTACATCAAAATAATTAATTATAATTATTCATTACAAGAATTGATTAAAGTTCTAAGCCTATACAAAATGATCTAGACCTATTGTTCCTAGATCTAACAATACTCCCCCTTAGGCTTAGACACTTGTAATTAGTTCTTCAAAGTTGAAAGCTCCTTCACTCTTGCTATAATTTTGTTGTAGAAGAATGAGATATCAGTCTTCTGATCATCATACTTGTAGTTGATCTTCATCTTGCTAATATTCTATAATGATTCAAAACTGAGCCCTAGAACATCTTCTTCAGTTGTAAGAGTTTCCAAAACATTGTTGTTGTGGACTATTTCCCACTCATCTTATTCTAAGATCCTTAGCTCACTCACTTACTTGATGTTAGACCCTTTCAAAATCCCTGCCTCATATCTTCTTCTCTTGTAAGCCTTAGCATGCAGTTTGTCAATCACTTGTATCATACGGACATGTAGGAATAGATCATTCCGAGCTCTTTCATCAGTCAGATTTGGGAAGAATTTGTCATGTAAGTATGAAGTGTAGCTGGGATGGATCAACTTGATTTCCACAGGATCGAAGATCTTAATCCGATCAGCTTTCTTGTTCTCTACATTCCTCAGCAGCACTAGCTCTTTTGTCTTCTCAACATAACCCCACTCTGTGATAGGATGTGTGTATTGATTTCCATCAATTGACTTTATTCCTGTTGTTTTTCTGTTGTTGTATCCAATACTCTTTAAAAATTCATCACCAACCAATTCAGAGGCGTTGGATTTAAACCTTTTCAACCCTTGTATTCTTCTCATGTGTTTAACATCCTCTCTCTTTGCTTCTTTCAACACATCATCTCTAAACTTAGTCTTTAATTTACCCATTAATGTAGAGAAATCTCTTCCTCTTAGGTGAATTGGGTAGTTAGTGATGATTAAAATTTGTAGATCCTTTATGTCATATTCAGGCAGACACAATACTTGTTCTACAGCAAGGAAGTATTGATTCCTTCCTAATGTTCTCTTTATGACTGCACAATCTCCGTCTAGATCATATTTCCAGGCCATAGTCTTGTTTTCTTCCACTGAGATGGGAGTTGTGAGATGATCAAACAACTCTATCAAAGTAGATTTCAGTTCTGTGATTTCTCTAACTATTGTTCTAAGTGGCCATACTTTGCAAGGTATCACTTCTCTTGGTTCTCCAATCAGTTTATCTTTCCCTTTGTGTTGGTCTTTACTTTCAATAGTGACAGGCTCAGCAGGGACTTTGTTGTGATGCTTTAAAATTGGGTTTGGAGCTTCAGTCCGGAATTTCACACCGGTTTTAAGCTCAACATTCATTACACGTTCCATCATCCTTCTAAGCTCACCAACTGTTCTTCCTCATGCATTATATAGTTATGACCTTGTAGCCAGCAGGTCAAATTGTACCTGCTCAGCTTTGTTGTGTCATAATGGCCTAACTCCTTCTTTATTCTCTGAATTGATTGACATGTTGTGAATGCTTCATAATCACAATTTGGGATCATAAATCTAGTAACCTCAAATTCCTTTAGCATGTTCTTCATCTCATTCATGTTTAGCCTTTCTACCATGTCAAATAGAAACCCATGGTTGATTAGGGTTATATACATTGTTGACTCATGCCTATCTTCTAATATGTCTTTTGTTGTTAGAAGATCATCAGCCTTTGATTTTTCTTGTTCTTTAGGAATTTCTTCTTTAGTCAGCTCTTTCCATTCTTCATCACTATTAGATTCATCATGAGACTTAAGCTTTGAAGTTGATACATCCATTAAAGGAGTGTGCTCAGAAGATATAGGCCTTGAACTTTTAGGTGAATCTTCTACATTAATTACCTCTTTATGGGTTGCACCTAGGTACTTTCTCTTCCTAGTGTATTGAATAATAGGCTTTGAAGACTCAAAGGTTTCTTTTGATAGTTTTGTTTTTGGAGCAACATTTGATTCTAGGGCACATATTTTCATCTTTAACTCATTTATCTCTTCCTCTTTTCTTTTTAGCATAACAGATTGAGCAGAAAGAGAATTGGTTACATGATCAATTTCCAAAATCATCTCCTTTTCAGCCTTCTCAAACCTCACTGATTCTTTGATCTCTTTTTCTTGTTGAAGTAGTGCATTAATCACTTCAGTGTTGCATTATGCATCTTCTCTTAACTTTTAATTCTTGAATCTTGCTTCATGAGCTCATCATCCTTTTCTTTTAGCACACCTTTCAACTATTGAATCCTTTGCTTTCTTTTGTTTGACTTGATGACTAATTTGTTATATTCAACAACTAGATAACTCTTCTTCATAGGAATGTCATCTTCACTCAAGTCATCTTCATGATAAGCAATTACATCAACATAATTTCCTTCTTCTTCTCTTTCTTTATGTTCAACAACAATCTTATCATCATGGTCATCAGTAGGGGCTGAACTTGCTAAACTTGAGCGGGATTCAACTGCTTGATCTCCCTTCTCTTGATGTTGTTGTTATTGTTGCTGAAGATCAATGGTTGGTGAAACTAGTTCAGTTTGGTTAGATGAATCTGGTTTTTGTGAGTTGGTGAATGAGAGCGAGATGGTGAATGAGAGCGAGATGGTGAATGAGAGTGGGATGGAGTTAGCTTGAGAAACCAACTCAGTCCCACCAGTGTGAACTAACTTTTGAGACAAAGTAGAAGAGACAGATTATGTATGCACACTCTTAGGTGATTGAGGTTGAGAAGTTTCATGATATTGATGACTAGGTGATAGAGGGATAATTGGAGAGAGTGGTTGGATGTTTTGATTGGCTCGTGAATGATGTTATGGAGATTGATGATGTTGGTGAATAGGTGATTGATGGGGTGAATGTGAGGCTTGTACAGTGTTAGTGGGTGAACTACCTTGTTGGTCTTCCCATACCAATTCTTTGGGCATGTTACCATTAGGATCAAGCACATGTGCAAACATGGGCATATCTCCTCCTTTATACTTCCCACTGATCTTATTCAGTACAGATCTTCCCAGATGTGCCTGAACGAACATATAGCCATCTCTAGCTATTCTAGGTAGATCAACATTGATGATTAGTTGCAAGAACCTTGGAAACATATACATCTTGTCACCCTTTTGCATTCTGATATGGTTACATGGACAACTGAAAATGTATTTTGAGTAGTTGTATGTCCTTCCCTCAAAAATACTAATAATCCTAGACGAGATGTGTCTAGAGAATGTATCAAGCCCAAACTTTCTATTGGAGATGCACTTTAGGTACGTGTGACATAAGAATCTGTATGGTTTGCATAATCTCCCTTACTTTATTTATCCTTTTTCAAAATCACCATCATAACCCATCATTAGAAATACTTTCTCTATGTATTCATTCTCGAACATAATAGGGTGACCAGCTTCTTGTTCTCCTAACTCTAGAACCCTCCTAATTGTATGTTCATCCATTGTTAAGTGCTCAGTTCTTATATCTGCTATAATGACCTTTGATTATCCATCCTCATCTATTTGTGCAGAGTTCTAGAAATCAATTATGTGCTCTTGATGAATCACAAGTTGTGCTGTTAAAGCATAAAAGAGCCTAGATCGTCGCATATATCTTATAATGTCCTGACACCCTTTCGATATAGGGTCATCAACATCGAGAAATGCACAGACATTGTGCTCTTTTGCAAATCGATTCGACATATGTTCAATGGAGTTTAAGAAGAATAGATTAAAATCAACACTAAGACATAAAAATATGAACAGTTTTAATGATAACCAAGAATCAAACAGTTCAAAATTGATGATTATGATATGATTTACCTTCAAAGCAATGATTTGAGATCAAATTTATGTGTTAGCTTGAGGTTTTGATTTGATAATTTTAAATGTTCGTGAAAGGGGGAAAAGGTTTGTTAAGTGAATAACGAACATTTAAGTAAAAAATATCATTTATACTTAGTCAGACACATTAGTTCATTTATTTAATGATGTGGGACCCTCTATCCTTATTACTAAATTTACTATTTCTATAGCTTTTAGTTCTTCCGTAGATCTTCTACGGATTCCATAGATACTCCCTGCTTCCGTAGATCTTCTACGGATTCCCAAGATCAACTACGGATGACTTAAAATTAAAAGCTTACTTTTGCTGAATTATAATATAAATTCTCATAGGTTACCAATCTATGAAAATAAATTATGTTTTAAAAACCTTAACTCATCGTATTTACCAATCTACGGATAGTCATATTTTAGTAAGTTTCGCACTATAGCTTCCGCTGATGCTGAAAATGCATTGTAGCTTCTACTGAAGTTGAAAATGCATTGTAGCTTCTGCTGATGCAAACATTGAAACTTCTTTGATTGTATGCTCCTAATCAACTGATAGACCATTTATTGCTATTGGACCTTGTTGACTTTGTTTTCATGCCAATTGTGCACAAGAAGGTTTATATTTTGAAAAACTTCCTGTACCCAACAACCAAGTTAGTGCTCATGTTCCAATTTTCTCATTTAAACTTTTTTGATCCAAATTCAGATTTTATTGTTTTTCATGCATTAAGTACTCCCCCTAAATTTGTGATTAATGATAAGATGCAGCAGTCATCATAAATTTATGAAGAAATTAGCATGAAAGGCACATGACAGTCCAAAAGTTATAAAACATCCTAAGTTAAAAAGAAATAAAAACAAAATGAAAGAATTATTATAGACAAGCATATAAACACATATAATGGGATCATACTATGGCACTAAATTTCGTCCTACTAGATTTGTTTGATGAAATATGATCTGATTCTAGTCTTGATTGCAAGTATGTTGGTCCACTTAAATTCAAACAATAGTATTGTATCAACTAGGCATGTTGTTTATCATGTTTTAGTGTTTATTAGAGTTAACTGTTATGGGCTCCATATTCATTTCACATTAGAGTTTGTCCTCCTTTTGTGAGTCAATGCATCACTTTTTCACACTTAGAAACTATGTACATTAAGTTATAAATTCTATCTTGAGACAAGTTAGATGTCTCATTAATGCTTTGTTGCTGAATCTCTTTAGATAATATACAATTGATCACAATGGATTCTTTTTAGAGCTTAGATATGATCATCATCATGTCACCAGGTCTTTACTTACATAAAACAGAGGTGCCTTTAACCCAGGTCTTTATTTACACAAAATAGAGGGATGATGAGGATCATACTTTATACACCATTTGGGTACAGAGGTACACCAAGGTATTCATAATCCCAGGTCTTTGTTTACACAAAACAGAGGGAATATGATATGCAAAGATAGAAGTTATAAAGTATTTTACATAGTGTGCTTGAGTGAGTTAGTTGATCTTATCAGAATAATACTTACTTACTTGATCCTTAACATGAAGTTTGCCACACACAGTCACCTTTTCATTATGTTAGGCATGCACTAAGGGTAGTTTCCACTCAAGTTGAACCTACTTGCATATCAAAAAAACTTTTGATCAAATTTAAATTAAGTTAATTAATCAGGATGTAAATAAAGGCATAGTATACTATCATTTCCCAAACATATTCATGCTGATAAGGAAATAAAGATTTTTTTTGTATTTTTATATGGTTTTCTGAATGTTTTTGGATTTTATAGATTACTATTTACAAGGACAGTCACATGCTTTTCTTTGTTGATGATGATTTAATCTAACTTAATCATGCCCAAAGACTCAATTAGAAAATTAAATCTAACTGAATTAAAGGCTTTAATGAATAAATCAACAAGTTGATTTGTTGTGTCCACTTTGATTAACTTGATTAAACCCTTTTCTGAGCAATCTCTCAAAAATGGTATCTGATTTCAATTTGCTTTGTTTTGCTATGTTGAACTGGATTAGCAGTGATAAACATAGAAGCTGAATTATCAATATGAATTGGTGTTTGAAGGAAATTGAAACCATAGTCAAGCAATTGGTTTTACAGCCAAAGTACTTGTGAGCAACCAGATGAAGTAACTATGTACTCAGCCTCAACTGTGGATACAGATACATTTGTTTGCTTCTTGCACTGCCATGAAACAAGTCTTGGTCCTATGAATTGACATCCACCAGTTGTGGATCAACTGTTGTTATTACATCCTCCAAAGTCACTATCTAAATATTTGTATAGAGGAAATCACCATCCTTTGGATACCAAAGACCAAGGGTAGGTTTTCCTTTCAGAAATCTGAAGATTCTCTTCACAACATTTAGATGGGATGCTTTTGGATCAGATTGGTACCTATCACAAATACACAAAACAAATACTATATTAGGTCTGCTAGCAGTTAAGTACATTAGGGATCCTATGATTGATCTATACAGTCTTTGATCAACAGATTTTCCATTTAAATCAGGCACAATCTTGTCAATTGTTGAAGTAGGAGTATTGCATGAAGATATATCAGCAAGATTGTATTTCTTCAATATTTGATGAACATACTTTTCTTGATTGATAAAGATTACATTTGATTTCTCATAAAATTGTAGACCAAGGAAGAAAGTTAATTCTCCCATTAAACTTATCTGAAATTTAGATTTATCAACTCTTCAAAGCTGACACACAATCTCTTGTTGATTGATACAAAAATAATGTCATCTACATAAATTTGAACCACTAAAAGATCTTGATATTCTTGTTTGAGAAAGAGTGTTTGATCAATAGGCCCCTTCTTATATCCATGCTTGAGCAAGAAATATGACAATGTTTCATACCACTTTCTTGGTGCTTGATGAAGACCATACAAAGCTTTGTCCAGCTTGAATACCCTATGTGGATAGTCAGGATCTTCAAAACCAGGAGGTTGAGCTACATATACTTCTTCCTTAATTTTCGCATATAGGAAAGCACACTTGACATTCATTTGATAGACTGTGAACTTCTTATATGATGCATAGGCTACAAATACTCTTATTGCTTCAATTCTTGAAATAGGTGCAAGAACTTCATCATAGTCTATCCCTTCTTCTTGAGTATATCCTTGAGCAATCAGCCTAGCTTTGTTTCTTACAAATATACCTCTGTCATCTAGTTTGTTTTTAAAGAACCACCTTGTCCCAATTGGATGTTGACCTTCAGGTAGATCAACTAGATTCCACACTTTCTGCTTCTTGAATTGTTGAAGTTCTTCCTACATAGCTTCAATCCAACTATTATCTTTTAGAGCAGCTGTGATGTTTGGAGGAAAAATTTGTGAAAGAAAACAAGTGAAAAGACAGATGTTTGCAGCTCCCCCTTGACTTCTTATTGTTCTTTCATTAAGTTCTACAATTATGTTGTTTATTGGATGAGACTTATGAATTCTGGTTGTTGGAATAGATTCAACTAGAATAGATGATTCCAAGTTGGTCATATTTATTGATACAGATGGATCTATCTAAGATGATCAATTTATGAAGTAATCAAGGAGTTCTTCATATTCATCATTGGAAGTAGAATGATCTTCATGAGTTTCTACATCAGGTGCATTGTGAGTATCTTCCGTAGGAACTTCTACTGAAGTATTTTGTGCTTCCGTAAGAGTTACAGAAACATCTACGGATGGTATTTGTTGAATATCTACTGAGGCATTATCCATATCTCCAGATGTAGGATGCTCATTTCGGATGCAAAGTCATTAGTTGCTGATGTAGTGTTTCTATCTGATGATGTAGATTCACTTTGTTGAATATGTGTGTTGGACCCTGAAAGGACCATACATGCCTATTCAATTGGTGAGTTGATGGTTGTTTTGCTGAGGTTCCCACAAGTCCAAGAATTAATGCGGATGAAGATCCTGCTGATTAGAAGAACCAAGTATGGCTAACCGCATTTGTTAATGCGGAAGTCATAAAACAAATGCTAACAAGTGTTTGTTCTTCCGCATTAACAAATGCGGATAGCTTAGAAGAATGTGGACAAGTGTTTGTTCATCCGCATTTGCCAATGCGGATGACCAGACAAATGCACATAAGTAGTTGTTTAATCGCATTAACCAATGCGGATGACCAACATACTAATGCGGAAGATCAAGTAAAGAAATGCTGATCAAGTCAACTCATCCGCATTTGCCAATGCAGATGAACAAGAAGAAATGCAAATGAAGACTTAGAAATGCCAATGTAATAGGTGAGCGGTAGTTTATTCATTTTGTAAAAGGCAACTTGTCTGCCGATAAATAGAATAGACACCCTCGTACATGAGGTAAGACAGAAAATAGAGAGAGAAAATAGACAATCAGAATATTTTGTATTCTCTAGTTGCATTATTACTGTTCTTACTAAACCCTAGCATTTATTGTAATCAATCACCTTTATTAATACATACAAAGCATTTATGAGTATTTCTTCTACATTGAATGTTTCTTGATTGTATGATTCCTCCATTCAATCACTAACTCAATCATTATACTCGATCCTGAGTGAGAATCTCAATCTCACTACCTAGACAATTGGTATCAGAGCTTTGGCTCTCGGTTCTTTTTCAGATCTACCCAAGACCTGAATAGAACTTGATTGAATTGGTGATTGAGTTGCTAATAGAGTATTCCATCATCTCTACTTAGTAAACAACAAAAAATATTCTTAAAAAGACCTCTGTCAACATGTTCTCCCCTTCAAGAACTATACACAAAACCTACAAATTCATACGAAGAACAGGAATATAACAAAAGTTGCGACAAAAACCAAGAAACATTAAGAGATCTGATTTACTGAGCATTTGTTGAAAGATTTGGACTATTCAGACTAATTAATCTTAAAAACTTACCTAATCTATATTTATTCAAGTTAAAACACCTTGTTAAAATGGATTCACATAGTTTTTCAGAACTTGGTCATACTCCAAAACCACCTAAGCTTAAACATAAATCTGAATTTAAACAATGGAAAATCAGATTTATGAACTATGTTACAGGTGTAGATCCAGATTATTGGATTTCAATTTGCAAGGGACCACACATTCCTGTTACTCTATCTGCAGATCAAGCTACGATGTACAAAACATCAAGAATCCCAATTGAAGACTTGACTCTTGATGATGATGACTATAAGAAAATTAGGATTGATTTCAAGGCTTACTCCATTCTTACTCAAGCACTCAAGATGGATGAGCTGAAAAGACTAGAAAAGTATGGAACTGCCATAGCAGTACGGGATGCACTGCTGATCATGTGTGAGGGAAGCAGTGAAGTTGGTGAAATTAACAAGGATAAACTTGTTAATCAATATGAAACATTTCATCACTCCAAAGGGGAGTCCATCTCTAAACAGCTCCACAGATTTGTGCAGCTGGTGAACGACTTAGAGATAATGGGAGTCTCCTACAAAGTGAAAGAGTTGAACAAGAAAATGCTGCATAGTCTTCCTGAAAGCTGAAAACAAAATGTGACCATGCTAAAAAATACTCTTGATCTTGGGAGTACTACTTTGGATATCATGATAGCAAAGATAGAAGCATTGGAGCTTGATGAAAGAAGTATAAATCTAGGAGGACCAAGAGTGATTGAAGCATACAAATTTCCATCTGATTCTCATACTGTGGAAAATGCCTTCATTACTGAAGAAGATGATTTTCTGTCCTCAAGGGATCAAGTCAAGACCACTAGATTCATTGTAGCTCCATCTATCAACAAGCCATCAACATCATCCTAATCAGTAGGATTCTCAAAAACTCTTCCAAACACCCATGATGATACAAGATCAGAAGAACAAAAGGCTACTTACAATGCCTTTGTTATAAGTTTTGAAGCTTATTTGGGAGGAAGACTCACATCTGCACATCTGCACATCTGATCCAGGAAGACTTAGAGGAAATGGATCCAGATGATGTAGAAGAAATTGATCTGCAATGGCAAATGGCCATGATTTCTATAAGAGCAAAGAAATTTTTCAGAAAAGGCAGAAAGCTCAGCCTTAATGAAAACACAAAGCTTGGATATGATAAATCCAAAGTAAAGTGCTTCAACTGTGGCATGGCTGGCCACTTCTCCAGAGAATGCAATGCCCCCAAAAGAAACAACTTTCATAGAAATTCTCAAAGCCAGTTATCCTCACAGTCAAACTCAAGCTTTCATTCTAATAATCATCAGTAGTAGTATCATCATCCACAACAACATCAATCATATCAAAATCAACCTCAACTGACAAACCAAGCTCATGGAAGCAGTCAATCATCTGGAAATGCTCTTGTGATCAAACAAGATGGAGTATGTGACTGGAGCCTATATGCTGAGGAAGTAAAGCATTAATTTCAAAATCATGCACTCATGGCTCAGATCAATGATGGTCCATCTCCCATGCCATCTGAGGTAAAAGCTAACCTATGTCGTGATAAATACATTGCTGAACTGCAAGGTTATAGAGAACATAATCATAAACTGGCAAATAAAATTAAAGAGGAAAAGGTGAAGTCAGAGATGATGAAAAGAGAGATAAAAGGCTTTGAAATCAAAATAAAATCTCTCATCTCTGACATTGAAAACTGCATGGTGAAAATTACACTCTTACAGCTGAGAATGAGCTACTGACTGAAAAGTTAGCTCAATCTAAGGCTGAACATACACTTACTGAAGTGAAACTTGAAAAGTTTCAACTGTCTTCAGTCAAGCTGCAAGAGATGCTTGATTCTCAAAAGGATCCCAAGGACATGTCTAGGATTGGGTATAATTCACGACCTCTACCATATAATGACAACTACACTGTCATGCATGAATCTGTCACACTCAATGAGGAAATTGAAACTAAAACTATGGAATCAAAATCTATGGTAAAACAAGTAACCAATCCTCAAAACAAACCTGATGTTTATATTGAAACAAATGAGGAGAAAATCAGATTAGGTCATCCAATCAAGATTAAAGAGTGTTCAGACAAGACAGTGAGTGTCATTAAACCTATCAACCCAATCAAGGAAAGAAAAAGTTTGTGAAGTTAGTGTGACTAGGTTGAGTAAGAGTGATAGTCTTACTGTGAATTGAATATGGTAATCAAGTCAATGATTGAATGGCGGAAACAAACAATCAAAGAACATTCAATGCAAGAAAAATACTCATAAATGCTTTTGTATTGTATAAATGAAAGTTGATTGATTACAGAGAATAATTTCAACAAAAATTCTCTATGTCTATCAGCCATCACCTCAGGTACGAGGTTTTCTATTCTATTTATAGGCAGACAAGATGCCTTTACAAAATGACTAAACTACCCCTGAGCTATTACATCAAAAACTAGTCTAAGTCTTGATCCGCATCTTTGCTTGTTCATCCACATTGACAAATGCGGATGAGTTAATCTTGATCATCATTTCTTCACTTGATCATCCGCATTAGTATGTTGGTCATCCGTATTGGTTAATGCGGATGAACAAATACTTATGCGTATTTCTTCGGTCATTCGCATTTGTTAATGCGGATGTGCAAAGTCTTATCCGCATTAACTTTTAGTCTTCCGCATTAGTCAATGCGGAAGAGTAAATACTTGTCCGCATTAGCATTCTGTCTTCCGCATTAGTCAATGCGGAAGAGTAAATACTTGTCCGCATTAGTTTTATGTCTTCCGCATTAACAAATGCGGAAGACAACACTTGTTCTTTTCCTTAGAAGAATTTCATCCGCATTTCTTCTTGGACTTGAGGGATACCAGCAGAGCAATCATCAAATCACCCATTGAGTTGGCATGTATGATCCTTTCAGGGTGCAACACAATGAAACCATCTGCTGAAAGTAATTCTGATAATGAGAGCAAATCTCCAAATAATTCAAGCAAATCAGAAAAGGTCTCACTGCAAAAGAAACAGAAGAGATCACCTATTTCAGAAGTTAAAATTCAGTCTGATCCACAATCTTTAAAATCAAGACAAGGAGTAGGTTTTGATATATGTAATAAAGAACATATTGATCAGTTTGAGAAAGAGATAAAGAAAGGGTTGAAGAAACAAAAACAACCCAGAAAATCGAACAAAAAGGTTGATTTGGATTCATCCCCTGAGCAAAAGAAAGTGACCCAGCAGCAAATGAGAAAATCAGCTGAGTCCCACAAATCAAAATCTGATTCAAGCAACAAAAAAATGTATTGTGACATTTGTGATATGTTCAATCCTAAAATAGAAGAGTGCTTTTACAACCAATATTGCTTTATCTGTGACATGAACAACCACTCCACCAAAAATTGTTATTTTAACAAAAATTGTTCAGTCTGTTATATGAACAATCATAATACATCTGATTGTTACTTCAATCAAAAGAGAGTGAGAATCGCTCAGAACAAACCCATCTTAACAACATCATCAGGCAAAACACAAATCAGGAGTCATTTGCACACCAATCAATCTAGAACATCTATATCACTCAATGACAGGAGTAAAACAAAAGAAATGTGGAAAAGTCAAAGAAGCAACCATTACATTAATCAAAAGTCTGACTTTTCAAAACCTAAAATGATTTTTGAAAATCAAAAATGGTTTAAATTTCTTCAAAAGAATAGAGATCAAATATTTCACTATTCATCTGACTCTTCTGTTGATGTTGATGAGAAGACTCCAGCAAAATATCATAAGCAATCTCCAAGGTCACCTCTAAATAGATCATAATTTAGAGGAAGTTACCAAGATGTCACCATAATAGATAGGAACGGGAAACCCAAGACCATCATCGATTGGGTTCCACATTCTAATTAGTTCTTTTATGCTTGCAGGGTCATGCATATAGGTCCAACAACCTATGTTATGTGGACAGTGGAGGTTCCTGACACATGACTGGAGATCGTTCCTGTTGATACACATGTCCCTAGTTCTAGTCTAGTGATCTTAAATGTAATAGACTTTCATCTTGTAACACATATGTAATGTTGAATCTATGAAATAAAAAACTTTTCTGTGAATGTTTGTTGATTGTTTAATGTTATATCAGTCAACTGTGTACCACAAACAATCCTTTCATAAGAATGGTTTGTGGAAAGTCAAATATTCTGAAGTGTCTGAACGCAGTGACAAGTTGAAGGTTGAAGTACCACCAACTGATAAAGGACAGTGGGTTGAGTTCATAATGTGTGATGCCTCTGGGAAACCCAAGCCAGTCAAGGCTTGGGTCCCCCTCCTTAACTAATTCTTTTCAATTATGTGCAGGCTGTCCGCTATAGTGCTTCTACCAATACATGGATTGTAGATAGCGAAGCATCCAGGCACATGACGGGAAATAAGTCTCTCCTTTTCAATGT
>BJCM01133924.1:0-27613 GCA_018326385.1 Flaveria bidentis
CTTGTAATAGAACCTGAGAAAGCAATATACTGCAATCTTGAAAACCCATTTCCTTGTGTTGTGTTCTTTGGTTCTGTCTTATTAATTACTTGTGTTCTTAGTATCATCTTGTGTGGTTAATCCAGTTCACTGTTTGATTAAGTTTGAGTCATTCTCCTCTTTGTGTTGTGTTGTTGTAATTTGCAAGCCTTCAACGGTCCTGCAGTGTATACAATCCTTATCATGCATACAATTCAAAAAAGTAATACTTGCACAATATAAAATTCCAAATCCTATCACTTGACTCATTTGAACCCTTTCCCAAATGTGAATATCTCAAGCACATTCCTAATGAATATTCCTTTCCAAGCAATATCACATCCATCTCAAATCACATGATGTATCATACTAAACTACCATCTTTAACATTATTTACCATCTAAATCCGCTTACTACTAGAATACCAACCATCTCATCAAAGGAAAATTAGATCAAGAGAAACACACTTCTTCTTCTAGTCTCATTAGGTAACACCAACAATTAAATAAAAACTATCAAACCAATCTGAAATTACTTATCATGTTATAGTCGTTCTCGTCAATCATGATTTTAGAACACTGTAAGAACACATAAAACAAGATAATAAAAATGTTTGTAGACCAAATACTCGTAAACCTTAATCAAGTTATAAGAGTGGAGGGACACTCTCACCATACCCATTACTCTACACCATAAACACACCAATTAAAATTTTGACATGTCACACTACACCACATTATACCATACACTCAAATTTAATAGCGACAACATTCCATACCACATCACGACACGTTACACCACACGCACAAGCAACATTCATAATGGAGGGAACGGTCCTTGCGAGTACATGTTGTGAATGTGAAATTTTACAGTGTGGAGAGGGACGACGAAAGTAGTGTTGCCTTGCGGCGCATATCATACGCCCTTATATGTTACCATTAGTGTTAAGTTGGTGTTGTAGTTGATGATAACAAATAGGAGAAATAGAATAGAATATCCTTCATCTTCACAGTACCCTCTCACGAGTCAAGACCCACGAATATTTCACCTACAAAATCACTACCATTTTTCAAAAAATTTTAAATATTCGCATAATCATTTTGTGTGGCTTTCGCTAACCTCTATCCATCCTCTGCTAGATTACATCTTCATCATCATCACATCTTCTTTCATTTCAATCCAACCCCTTAATTCTAACACCATAAACCCTACTTTCATCCACTATTACTACTCAATTATCCACCAATAACCCCTTGTTTCTTCCATGTTCCAACCCCTGAATGTGAATCCCATCGTTTGTTGCTTCAATTCTCGTCAGTTTACTAATAAATCCACTCAATTACGGTTTCTATCGATGCGTCGATTGATTCTATGAGACTTGTGTCAGGTTCCGATGCTTCTTGGTAGTTATGGCTTCTGCCCCGTCGTTATCAGGTGCTTGTTTGAATGTTCGTCTGTGAATTTGGGTTTGTTGATGTTAACTAGGGTTTGATTGGTTTTTTGTGTGTGAATTATGCAGTGCCGGTGGAATGTGTGAATATATGTAAGTTTTCTAAAGGGGATGGGAGTGTGAGATACGATTGCAGTGTGGTTTCATGTGCGTGGAAGGCTCCCAGGGTGTTGACTGGCTTTTTAGCTACCACTGCTCATTCGTCTGTTTTGCTTCATGGGCAAAATGATGGGAATAATCATCCTTCTCGTGTAATAATCACTTACTCTGTACTTTACTGTTTGTGTATTATGATCTCTTGTGGATTCAGTTATGTCGAATGGTTATTGGTTTCTGCAATTCATTGGTGAATCTTGCAATGTTGGTAACAATTTTCTTGAGATAAAATCAGGATGCCTTCAATGTTTGAATATTAGGGAGGTTCATTTCACAGTTCATACAACTGATGGAAATGATTTTGGTTTGAATGGGTCACTAACTGCAATTCGGAAGACCTTCATTCTACCAAGTAGCTAGACTTAGAGTTAGGGACTGGTAACTTTGATTAATATATGAACACATTCTAACTGATTAAAAGGGATTAATCAATTAGAGTCATACTGATAGGTGCAAAATGAAATAGGACAGTTTGACGGTTTCATAAGGCCTAGCTTTTTACCATCTGTTTGATAAGTGAGAATTAGAAATGTGTTATTCTTTACTTAGGGCGACCCAACCACAGTTCCCCCCAAGCCCAAAAAAAATAATCATACACAGACGTATATGAGTACAAGAAATTTATCTAAGGCAGACACCAAAACAAGGTTGACGATATTGTGGTCTAACAAATTACAAGAACCTCTGGTTACCTACATAAATATGCACAAGAAGAAGAAAGTGCCACACCCCAATACAAAGTTTTTACAAGAAATGTTATATTTTTTTCTTCAAAACTAAACAGCACAGCTTTAAACCCTCAATAAACTCCTGGACGTGCCTTCAATTCGGTCACATATATGGACCCCTGATAAATGAAAACGTCACTGATATTTTAGTGGTTAAGAGGCTTTGTTTAACAAACAAACCATCATCTAAAGGTTCCAGATTCGGGATTTTATTAATTTCCTTTAATTTCTTAACAAGAGACAAGAATCTTGATTTTCAGTTCTATCGAATTTACCTGAGGGCGATAATAGTTCTATGTCTTATAAAGTGGTTGATTTTCATCAAATATATACTAACATATGTAACCTTACTTGATATTTATGGCAGAGATGTGAGGTTTCTGGAAAAAGATTATGGTTATCCTCTGAAACTTCAGACTTTTGTCCTCCAAGAAAACTCTTAAGGTCAAGTTTGCTTCATATTGGCTGTAGAAAATGGGTAGTTGCTTGTTCTTCATCATCCCCTTCAGGATATGATGAACTTTCTCCTGAAATGTTGTGGGAGGTATGTAACATTGTTGCCATGCTGGAGGTGTTTTTGATAAAAACTATATAATAATACATTATAGTATGTAAAATTTATTAATTATATTTTATTGCACAAGATACGTGTAACCTAAACTGTTTAAATGGGGGTACTGATGGCTTATTTTATTACTTCAGGATCTTAAGCCTGCTATCGCGTACCTTCCACCTAATGAGTTAGAATTAGTGCATGATGCTCTAAAAGTAAGTTCGTTATATCTTTATGCATTTCAGATCTTCTTCTCTTTATCTGTTTAAGTAGACGTCAAAAATGTTTTTATATTTAATTCATTTTGATAATGGTTTTCTGTAGCTGGCCTTTGAGGCACACGATGGACAAAAAAGACGCAGCGGAGAACCGTTTATCATTCACCCTGTTGAAGTCGCTCGAATTCTTGGGGAATTAGTGAGTTGGACGATATTGTAGATCATTTTAATTGAAATAATGCTTTTAATTGTATTGACTTTTAGTAATCACTTGAAAAGGAATTAGATTGGGAGTCAATAGCTGCTGGCTTATTGCATGATACGGTTGAAGATACGAATGTTGTTACTTTTGAAAGAATAGAGAAGGAATTTGGTGTCACTGTTCGTCACATTGTTGAAGGAGAAACAAAGGTGGTCAATTTTGAAACTTATACATTGTTTTTCTCAATGTATTGCATTTGTCATACTCTAATTTAGTTGATAATTCAGGTATCTAAACTTGGGAAGCTCAAGTGTAATAATGATAAGTCTTCTGTACAAGAAGTTAAAGCACACGATCTTCGACAAATGTTTCTGGCTATGACGGAGGAGGTGATCTACTAAGTGATATCTTTTTTTCATACTTTTAGACCCCAAAAAATTTAAGGTCTAGAAATTTGGATTTTTATCAGAATAAATAGAAGTTGGTTACTCAAAATAAAATCAGACCAAAGCTAGTTACCTTTTTATTCAATTTGCCCAATTATTTATGTCAGCAGCCACTGAGTATTATATTCTCAGGTCCGGGTGATTATTGTGAAGTTAGCAGACAGATTACATAACATGCGCACTCTTTCACATATGCCTTTACGTAAGCAGGTGGAGTTAAATTGCATTAATTAGCTGTCAAGCTTTCACTATCTTGCTTTTCTTTTTTATTATTCTCAAAGTCCTTTTATGCATACAGTCCAGCATTGCAATGGAGACCCTACAAGTATTTGCTCCTCTAGCAAAGCTACTAGGGATGTACCAAATTAAGGTATTTTACATGTTACCATTTATCACTTATATACTGCATCACTAGTTCGATCTAAAATTTTCTTTATATATGAACTTAAAATATGGTCATTTTATCTATTTTCTTATGCAGTCTGAGCTTGAGAACTTGTCCTTTATGTACACAAATCCTCAAGATTATGGTAAAATCAAGAGGCGTGTAGCAGAACTCTATAAAGACCACGAGAAAGAAATAGAAGAGGTACTGTTTTTATTTTCTAGTTTAAATAACTTCTATTGTTTGGATATGACTGGCAGCAAATTCAACCACTTCATTTCTTATTTATCATTATCATGATTAGGCAAGTAAATTATTGATCAAGAGGATTGAAGATGATCAGTTCTTGGACCTCATGGTTCTGAAATCTGAGGTCCAGTCGGTATGTAAGGAACCTTACAGGTAATTTTTTTCTTTTCTTTGAAGTAAGATAATGTTATTTATCATGTCATAGATGATAAATAAAATTGTTTCAGAACAATTGTCTTCACAAGTTCATTTTGTATATTGATTTTAACCCCTTTATTTGCAGCATCTATAAGTCTGTACTCAAATCTAAAGGTTCAATCAATGAAGTTAACCAAATTGCACAGGTAGTTATTGTGATAAAAGTTTCTGAAGTGGTGCACCATGCACATATAACATATAATCACTTTTCATTGTAATTCTGACATGATTCTAATGCATTTGGATCACAGCTTCGCATTATTGTCAAACCCAAGCCTTGTGCTGGTGTTGCCCCTTTATGTAATGCACAACAGGTAGCTTACAGTTGCGAAATCATGATTATGCGTTTTAAACAAATTGCTATGCTACATGGCTTTCCCTTAAATAAATACATACGTTTTTTTTTTCATGCAGATATGTTACCATGTTCTTGGGCTAGTGCATGGAATCTGGACTCCCATACCTCGATCTGTGGGTATCTTAGTCGTTTTGCAATATTAAAATTTAGTGTTCTGCTCCTTGTTTCTGTCTACAATTATAGCACTGATAACTTTTTCCACAGATGAAAGATTACATCGCAACCCCAAAACCTAATGGTTATCAAAGTCTTCATACTACTGTAATTCCATTTCTTTATGAGAGTACTTTTCGTCTGGAAGTTCAGGTGGGTTTTTTTAGTAAACCCTTTTTTCATATTATAATATTTTTCTCCAGCATTTGGTGTTACAAGTTTTACATGCAAAACATGCTATTATGTTTGGCAGATTAGAACCGAAGAGATGAACTTGATAGCAAATAGAGGCATTGCTGCTCATTATAGTGGGAAAGTTTTTGTTAATGACTTGATCAGACATACAGTATCTAGTGAAGATAGAATATTGAGAGGAAAAACAACCGTTCTTAACAATGCAAATGTGGCACTCAGGGTAAGACGGGTTGGGTAATGGGTCAGACCATGTTTGGGTCAAATGGGTAATCTTTATGTGTCGGGTTGACTAGAAACAGTTTTGCCTGAATTTCATTTTATTAAATAAATGATTAATTTGCCAGATTTGATTACAAAAAGTGTATTTTTGCTAATTTTATAAATACTCTTCAGCTATTTTTAAACCCTGTTGACAAGATAAAACAATGCAAATCTGGGACTCAGGGCAGGACCTTCTCATTGACCTGTTTCATTTCAGCAATTATTTTACCCATTTGACAAGATAAAAAATAATTTCAGTCGAACCATTCATAAATGGTAAAAACAGGCACTTTTACTATTAATATATTTATGTGGTACATTTTTTTATTGATCATTGAATAAATAAACTTCTTTATGTTAGATTGGTTGGTTGAATGCAATTAGAGAGTGGCAAGAGGAGTTCGTTGGAAACATGAGTTCAAGAGAATTTGTAGATACAGTCACCAAAGATCTACTAGGCAGTCGTGTATTTGTATTTACACCAAGAGGAGAGGTAAAAAATTAGATGCATGACATAAATTTTCTTTTTTGAAGTTCTCTAATAAATTTTGTTTCTTATTGTTTATATTTTATAACTACCCCGACAGATAAAAAATCTGCCTAAAGGAGCAACTGTCATTGACTATGCTTATATGATACACACTGAAATTGGAAACAAGATGGTGGCTGCAAAGGCAAGTCTAATGGAAGTCTGACTGATTGAATATTTTTTCCCTTGAAAGTTTAATAATTGCTTCATTTATAATATTTGCAGGTCAATGGCAATCTTGTTCCTCCTTTGCACGTGCTTGCAAACGCTGAAGTTGTGGAGATAGTAACCTATAATGTACTTTATTTTAGATAAAAATGACATGGCTTTAGCTTTCAAAATGAGTTTCCTAAAATGTGGTTTTCATCAATAACAGGGATTATCTAGCAAATCTGCTTTCCAGAGGCACAAACAATGGTTACAACATGCCAAAACACGTAGCGCCAGGCACAAGATTATGAAAGTAAGTTAGTTACCAGACCTGCAAATGATATAAATGAGATAGTTATTACTTGATTTAATTGGTGTTATGTTTAGTTTTTAAGGGAGCAAGCTGCACTATCTGCATCTGAAATAACTGCTGATTCAGTGAACGAATTTGTTGCTGATACTGAAGATGACAGTGAAGTTGAAGATGTGTTAGATTATTCTAAAGGGACCCAACATACATGGGAAAAGATTTTGATGAACGTTATGGAAATGTCATCCTCAAAGATGGTTGATGAAGATCTTTTTCGGTTCAAAAATGGTAGTATAAAAGTTGGTAAAGTGAACGGAAAACATAACAAACATATGCAGCAGGTGAGTATAACAACCAACTCACAAGCAAATGGGTTTGGAAAATTAATGCATGCCAGCATTCCTATGTACAAGGAAGTATTACCAAGTTTAGAAGGCTGGATTGCTGGAAAAGTTTCATCCTGGAGCAAACTTCAAGGACACTCCATCCAATGGTTATGCATTGCATGTATAGATCGAAAAGGTAAAAGTGTTATTTTTTTATTTTACAATATGAATGTTTATAAATCTTTATTTGATGTGCAGGCATGATGGCGGATATCACCCTAGCATTGGCAGATGCAGGCATTAGTATATGCTCATGTGCTGTGAGTATTTCATTTCTTTAGTCTTTCTATTTATAGTTTAATTTTTATTTTTCATTACACATTTGTTTAATCGAACAGGCTGAGGTTGATAGAGGAAGAGGAATGGCTGTCATTCTTTTTCATGTTGAAGCAAGCTTGGACAATCTGGTATGTTACATAGACATTAATCATCTCTTAAATTTACTTAACTGAATATCTTCAAACCTCAAGCACGTGTTTTGGTGTCCAGGTGAGTGCATGTTCAAGGGTTGATATAGTCCTTGGTGTGTTAGGATGGTCCACAGGGTGTAGTTGGCCTAGTTTAGACGAAAATCAACACATACGTGAAAGTTAATTAATTGATCGAGAACAGAGGCAGCGTAACAAGTTTTGTCGGTTTCAGAATAAACACAATTCTTTTTTCAGTTCTCTATAGTTATATATACATACATACATTTGTTGCACAATGATAATGAATAAAGGAGTAGATGGAAGGGGGGAGTGTATATAAAAGAGAATAGTGTAGGTGCAAATGTATTTGGATGGACAAAGTAGTGAGATATATACACAAGTGTTGCAGTTTTAAGATATCAATTACCACCATGTCATTGAGTTGTGATACAATATATTACTACCTCTCATTTTGCCTAGAATTGTGTGGTTTTGGCCTAAAATTGTGTATTTTCCTCCATGTTTTCTTTAATGTTCTCGTTTAGGGTTTAGCTTTTGGTGTCGGTCCCTCCTACATACACTCAATAGAGTCATCGGCTAATTTTTCTGAACTTACCTCAAATGTAACACTGCCTTCATCTTCTTCGATCGATTGAATACGTTGGATCTCATCTATTTTGACCAACTCATTTTCGGTAACAAGCTCTTCTGTGTGTTTTCCGTCTTCATTCATCAGCTAGATTGGTGGGTTGTCTTCTTTTACATCTATCTGATCATCAACAGACACCTTGTGTCTATTGTTCAAGTTCATGATACCTGCAACTACAGATGTAGGATGCTCCTTCAAGAGCATTTCAGCAGCTTCCTTTTTCATGAAAACTGTTTCTTCTTCTTTGCAACTTCGTCTTCTAGAGGTGCCTGATCTTTGTTACTTATAAATATGAATTCCACTTAGTATGGACTTTGGTGGACAGATAGCCTGTCTCTGTTGCTGGTGACATAGACGACTCTTCTAAACTCAAGCCCCTCTAAAATCCACCTATTGCCTATTTTTTCGGGTATTGAATCTGCTTCATTTTGATAGAAACAGATATAGATGTCACAAATCCTGTCTTGTATAATAATTTATAAAACAATCTGCTTAAATTATCTCTATTTTTATAACATCATATAGAAAACTTGAGGAACGCCGCTTAAAAATGTTGCATCTTTTAAACCCAGTTTAAAATGAGTTGTAAATTTTCTACCATTTCATTTCTCTCTCTCTTACTCTCTTAGTTTAAATTAACTTATAACAAATTAAACTATGATAAATATATACATATTAACATCACCATAAGACGACGTGTTCTTAAAGTTTAGCCACGAAATATATACTTTAATTTAAAAAAAAATATTCATAATATAATCCCCTCAATTTTAATTGAACTTACTAGCATTAAATTTATTTTAAATTAAGCATTTTAGATTTCCTACACCATCTACAACCTCGCCACATTGCATGAGTTAAATCCAATAGACGTAATAATATACAGACCAGCTCATAACATATTTTAACTCAAACATAGTTAAATGAGACTTTGGGATGATATAAATATATATGGACTTATGAATCGTTGACATCAATATTAATTCATCACAAAACAAACAACAAAATAAAGAAATCAATAAACACACAGTCAATTGCGACGGTAAATAACAAAAAAAATAAATACAAACTTTGTTGAATGATCGTGAGATTGATCGATAAGACTAGTAACCTTCCTTGGGCGACGACTCATGGCCCGGGTTGAATATAAACGGGCCTACCGACGACAAACAATATCCGTCATGCTTTAGATGACGAGAAAATGTAACACGAGCACCAGTCAGTCCTCCGTTGGTGTTTTCCGCAACCTTGCAGCTAGTCCATGGTGAGTTTTCAAGGAAAGCCTTGCACTCGGTGATCTCCCATAGATCGTCTTTAACGAGTGTCGATGATGGTATTTTGGCCAAGAAGTAACCCTTTTCGTCTGCTGGACAACTCGAGAATGAAAATGGTGCGGACTCGTATCCGTTCTTGTGCACCGCCAAACAAGTCACTCGTGCGGTCGCACCTGTTTTCAATCATAATGAAACAAGTGTAAAAGATAATAAAACACGGGTAAATGATTTTTATATAAAGTAGTGTTACATGGAACATACCTTGAAGTGGGAGGAGTTTGGAACCATATTTACAATAAATAAGACCTTGAACGGCTATGTTCTTTGGGTGCTCTATCACCTTAGGTACCACCGACTTTTCAGTCAGTGGTATCTTAGGATAGTTTTTTTCATACCTGTCACGATCCATTTTTGGTACCAAGGGTTTCTTTGGCAACTTAGGATCGGTCTTCTCATCGGCTTCATGTTCCTCTTTTGGCATCACGGGTTTTGTTGGTACCTTAGGATAACCCTTTTCATACTCGTCGTTTTCCTCTTTTGGTGCCACAGGTTTTGTTGGTAACTTTGGCTCGGTCTTCTCGTATCCTTCATGCTCTTCTTTTGGTATCATGGGCTTTGTTGGTAACTTAGGCTTCGATTTTTCATAATCCGTGTATTCTTCTGTAGTATCGGGTTTTGGTGCCATGTATTCCTCGGGCTGCGACTTTCCATAACCACCATCCGTCGTGGCAGAAGCAAGCATTACGATCGCTGACATGGAAATAACAACGAAAGCAAATCGCGTGGCATTTGACTCCATCTTAAATGGTTACTGAAGAAGATTCCTAAACAAGTTTTGGTGTGTTATACCGTCTACCTTGTTGCCCGTTATATACATACGTTATGTACGTTTTTTTATTAATTTTTGATTATTTAATGATTAGCTTAGAAACATATATCATTTGACTTTGACTTTGACGTGCAAAGATAGTGGATTACTTGTTAGCACGACGCTATAATTGGCTCATTGCCATAACGTGGTCACTCGTTAGAACTGATTAGGTTGCTTATTCGGACTTATACGTCCACATAATTATATTCGCTCGGGATTGGCTCATTTATAAGCAAACTGAGCCGAACTAGCTCACGAGTCAAACTTTTATTTATTTTGTTATTATTATTGACAAACAATTATACTTTTTATATATTTTTTAACGTTAACTTGTTATAACAATGATACGGGATTGGAATTTCAAAGACAATGATCATTTTTAATATTTTAATAAGGAAAAATGATCATATGTTTGTGATTTATTTAATAATCATCTAAATTTTGGTTTATAATTTATATAAGGTATAATTTAGGCTTTCATTTAAACGAGTCAACATAAGAGCTAACACATCAGCTAACAAGCGAATCACGAGCCGAGCTAACCTTGGCTCAGGCTCAACCTGTATATAAACTGAACCGGTTTGGGTCGTTTACAAATGAGCCAATCTTAAGCGTCTTATTTTCAAGCAAGCTACGAGACGTGAGCTTTGAAACAACCTAGGTAAAACCAATTAAGGCTCTGTTTGAAACCTGCGATAGTGAAGGACTCAATCAATAGCAAGAAAAGGCCGGACCCGATCAAAAGTAAGAGAAATAATGGGTCAAAAGCAAAAGACTCGGCCAACAATCAAATCTGACTGAACCGGATAATCTGATATCAAACAACCCCTAAAACCAAACCGAAGGAGATAAAATCGGCTTTCAAATAAACCATTCCATAGCAAACAGATCATGGTTAACCTTGTTGAAGAAACTCATCGCCTCCAATAGCACTCGGCTCCTCGGCTCAACCCAACCCAACCCAACCCAAACCGGTCTGGACAAAACCCATAATGGGTTTGGGTTACTTCCGCCCAAAAGATGGAATTTCTGAAGCCCATAGGAAAACAAGTCCAGACCAAAACGTAAACCCTAAACAGAGAGTGTGAGTGAGGGTATAAATAGTTATCACTCCCGCAGGCACACAATAATCGGGTGTTAGGGTTAGCAGCGGGAGGAAGATGGTGTCGCTCAAGCTACAGAAGAGGCTCGCCGCCAGCGTCCTCAAGTGCGGCAGAGGCAAGGTGTGGCTCGATCCCAATGAAGGCAACGAGATTTCAATGGCCAATTCACGTATGTTCATACTCTTCCTTTACTTTAACTTTTACTTTTAGTTATCCTTCTTCTTCTGGTTCATTCATCGTCGGGTTGTTTTGTGTGAGCTGATTTGAACGTTAGACTGTAGATCGGATGAGTTCAGGTGTTAATTGAATTGGAAAAGTTAAGCTGGTTTGAACATTGGGGTTATGCTTGTTTTGTGTGTTTCTATTGTTGTTTTGTGGATCTGATTAGTTTAGGTTTTTAAGTTATTAGTTGAGGTTTTTTTTTTATCTGATAAGGTGTGTGTTTGTGGTAGTTTGTATGAGTTTGACTGTTTGAGGATCGCATGATTTGAATGGTAACTGAAAGTGATGAAAATGAGTAAGAAATGATGTGATTGTATTGGGTTTTCATAGTTTATTGAGATGAAATGATAATCGCAATCTAAAGCTGAAGCACTGAAGTCATATGATGTTGAGTTTTGATTTTTAGTGTTTTTTTTTAATTGCAATTGGTTCAGTGTTTTTGGACAAGGAAGTAGAGATCATAAGTTTTTTTGTTTATGGTGTTTTTAATCATTGCGATAGTTAGCTTGGTTTGAATGGCAAGAAAATTGATGATATTTGCTTAATATATTTAACTCATGTTAACTTGTTTAATGTTTGATGGATGTTTATTCTGTAATGTTTCTTGTAAATTGGGGTTTGATTGTTTTTGAGATTTTGTTGAAGCCAAATAATCTTCATTTAGTAAGAGAACTGAACAAGTGTTTTTTTAAATATATCTAAGTTTATAAATTCTCATTGTCTTTTACTTCTGTTTGATCATCACAGGCCAGAACATCCGTAAGCTGGTCAAGGATGGGTTTATTATCAGGAAGCCTACCAAGATTCACTCACGATCGCGTGCTCGTCGTATGAAAGAAGCCAAAAGAAAGGGACGTCATTCTGGATATGGTATCACACATTTTGTAGTTTTTATAGATGTTCTACTAAATCACGATAATACAATCTAGTTTTTATCCAAAAGAAATTTTGTTAAATGATTTATATGTTCTTGTTCAATGAACTCTAGGTAAACGTAAGGGTACAAGAGAGGCAAGGTTGCCAACAAAGATATTGTGGATGAGGAGGATGAGAGTTTTGAGGCGGTTGCTCCGCAAGTACCGGGAGGCAAAGAAGATTGACAAGCATATGTATCATGACATGTACATGAAGGTTAAGGGTAATGTTTTCAAAAACAAGCGTGTGCTCATGGAAAGTATTCACAAATCAAAGGCTGAGAAGGCTCGTGAAAAGACATTGTCTGACCAGTTTGAGGCCAAGAGAGCCAAAAACAAGGCCAGCAGGGAAAGGAAGTTGGCACGAAGAGAGGAACGTTTGGCTCAGGTATATTTTAAAACTTCATACAACATTCATAATATGTTGAATTGAACCGTTTAAGTAAACATTACCTAAATAAAAATATATGCAGGGGCCACAAGAGAAAGCACCAGCAGCACCAGCTCCAGCTGCTGCTCCAGCATCACAGCCTTCACAGTGAGTGTTGAATGTGACTTTAATGTTTGTTATTTTTGGGCTTGTGAAGGGCCTAAGGCTGTATGTATGGTATTGTGACATATTTATGTTTGTGTTTTGTCAGGGCACCAAAGAAATCAAAGAAGTGAGGTTTGTATGTTGGGAGATGAAGAATATGTTGATGTTTTATTTAGTCATGCAGTTTAGTTTTTTTGACCTGTGTTGTTTTTGTTGGCTTATATAAAACAGTTTTAATGTACTGATGTTGATACTCATCTGTTTGTTTCATGTTGGCTATACGACTTGTAGCTTTTGCTATAGTTTTTCATTTTGTGTTATGTTTTCGATAGTAACTAAGGTCGGGTTTTAATCTAACCCAAAAGGTAGACGTGGTGCATTTTTTGAACCCTCTAGTGATTTAGTCGTCGTCTAGTGATATGATGTCATCTTTACTGTTTGCATCGTACGACATCATCATTGGGTTTGTGAACCACAATTGCAAGCTGCTGCCCCAACCACAGTGACTTGTGTGTTGGTGTTAATCTCTGTTGGTTTAAGAAATGGGATTTTTAAATGGCCAAATAATTTTCATACTTGTTTGTGTCTTGATGTATATTTGTTATATAGAAACTTAAAAAATTAACCTTTCATTTAAATATATAATATAAGTCGAGTAAATATTTATCAAGTCAAAACATGAATATCGTGAGCAAATCATTCATTTCACCCATTAATTGCAATCCTGTTTGCTATTTGGGTTTTGTTTTTCTGTAAGTTGCCACTCTCCAAAAGCCTGGTTGCTAGAATCTCTTTTGGTAATGAGGGAAGGAAGCAGTTGCTTTGTAGTCTTGGCTCGTTGAATATCTGTGTGTGATTAGCTCACCACTGCCATGACGGGTCGGGTCACTTGGACCGTTGCAGTGTCCTAGCCTCACGAGAAAACTGACTGTTGTACCCTTCCCTAACCCTTCACTTTCAACCCATATATGACCTCCCATCAGATTCACAAACCTGAAATCATATATTATATTCCAAGTATGAGAAAATAAAAAATTTTAAAAACAACTTTTAAATAGTAGTGTAGTGGTAAGCGTTTGAGTCTCTTTAATAAAGATTTAATATAGGAAACAAATGACATTGTCTTTTACCTAAATCCATTGGTTAGCAGGGTATTTGTCGGTCATATGTGGTCTTTGTTTTGATAACAAGTTCTCATGCTTAACAACATTTTAAAAAAAGTCATACCTTTTGCATATTGCAAGTCCAAGGCCTGCACCATTGTTGTTTCTGATGGATGCTGCATTTTGAGATAGTGAAAATTTGTTAAATATGTGTGGAATCTCTTGTTGTGTGATGCCACTACCAGAATCCTTAACCTGCACAAACGATTTTCGGATTTTGTATGTTTTATTACAATGTCCTAAGTTCTCAATAAAAGTATCATTTGGATCTGATGAAATATAGGGTATGCTAACCTGTACAAGCAGGTAAAACAAGCCGTCCGTCAACGTGGGACAGAACTCATGGGTTCGCCACTCTCTTACAAACTCAGAGCTCAAAATCGAGGCCTCAACCGAGACATGACCTGCCTTAGTGAACTTAACCGCATTACCAGCAACGTTCAATATGGTCTGCATTAGCCGTTTCTCATCACCGATCCCATACGCAGGTAAATCTACATCGCAGTTCAACGTCATAGATATGTTTTTCACACACGCGACAGGGTTTATTAATCTAATGACCTGCAACAACATAAAAATCATGGTTTGCATATGTTCAAAAACTTAAAAGATGTTGAGATACAAGTATCATATAGAATATATGATCACTTAGAGTTCTCTTTAGGATATGCATAGTTGATTAATAAAATACGATATCTTACGGGGTTTTCATTATTCAATATCAAGAAAAGTGGAGAGAATACCTCACTGAACAATCCATGGAGGTCGAAGACTTCGTTTTCCAGATGCAGGCTACCGTCTTCTAGCCTAGAAAGATCTAAAACGTCTTTTATGAGTGCTGCAAGAAGGTTAGTACTCTTAAGAATGGTCTCGATCATGGCTCGTTGTTCTGGAGTAAGCTTGGTTTCAAGAAGAAGAGATGATAATGCAATAACTGCATTCATAGGTGTTTTCATTTCATGATTCATGACACAAAGATAGTCATTTCGAGCATGGATAGCCATCTCTGCCTCGTGTCGGGCTGAATCCAAAGCAACATTCTGCACCATCAGCTGGTCGCGTGATCTCATCGACTCCTCTAGAATTGCAGCGTGAGATAGAGCCACAGCAACCTGATCAAGTTAATACTTATTAATATCATAAAATATGAAAATAATCAGGTTTTAAATTATCATATCTAACTCATTTAATAAACAAGTCGTGTTTGGGCTGACTTATTTAACTTGTTTTATTTAAAAAAACAAGTGTCAACCCATTTATGACCAGTTTAACTAAAAAGGTTGACTGGCCAACCAATTTATGACCCGTTTAACTATAAAGGTTGACCTGCCAACCCATCTAAGATCCGTTTAACTAAACGGTTTGACCTGCCAACCCATTTACGACCACCCGTTTAACTAAAATCATATTCGGGTTTAACAATTCAACCCGCAAACCCCTAAGCATGTATGCATCAGTTAACCGCCTTCTTAAACAAACATATATCATTCACCATACAAGCGAAAAAGAGCATACCAACCTGATCAGCAACAACTTCCACAAGCTCCAGTTCATGATCCCGCCATTTTCGCACACCATTCACCGGCAGAATCAACACCAAGATTGCGTAACTGTTTGCAGCGCGATCAGCCCACTCATCAACCTCAAAATCCGAAAGATGCAACAGCGGCACACGAACAGCAACAGCCTCAGGCAGCCCGAACCCACCAACCCTAGACCGAACTCTAGCCAACTGACACGACCCATGAATCCTAACCGCCTCAGCGCTCCTCAACACCCGACTAACCTCGCCACCACTCATCTCAACCGTCGAACCCAACGGCACCAAATCATGCAAACAGTGAGACACCTGCAGCACCAGAGTACTCCTCCTAACCGGCACCCACAGCACACACTCCTCAAGATCCAACGTCCGGCCGAGCTCCACCATAGTAGTCTTCAAAATCGTATCGCGATCAAGCGTGCTTCGGATCTCATGCGTAAGCATCCTCACATGCCTACCAGCTTCCTCCTGTTTGATCATCAAGCCCACTTCTTTATCAAGATCCTCGGCCCGTTTTCTCAAAAACAACTCTCGTTTCTTGACAGTGAGCAAATCAGGTATGATATGAACAAGAGTTAAGGCGGTGACACACGAGACAAAAGCGGTCGAAACCTTTGCTGCTGTCATGACAATGGCGATGGTTGTTGAGTGTGATGAGTAGGTCCAGAGGCTGATGAAATGGGTCGAACCGCAGAGGACGATGAAGGCTCCGAATTGCATAATAATGGATTTGTATGGAAAGTGGGATGATTTGTGGAGAAAGTATATGAGTTCTAAGGGGATTGAGAAGTATGCAATGGAGATGAAGAAATCTGACATGTATTGGTATTTGATGAGGACATCATCATGGGGCCAATGGGAGTCGAAACAATCACAGGAGTCCATGATGTGATGATTGAATGAGTTGAGTTGATGATAATTATTATAATTATGGATTTGTGGGTGATAATAAAGTTTGGGGTGGAGATGTTGGGAGTGATGTGGGTCACGAGAAAGAGGAAGTGGTGCGATCGACTGCAAACGACCGCACGGGTTCGTGGTAGGAAAGGAGAAAGTGTTTGGGTACACTTGATTACTTATTGGGTGTTGGTTCGGGTCCCACTTTTTGAGATTTATTTGGTTTTTCATATCTTGAATGGACGTGTTTACTATGCTTATTAGATTAGATGGTTGTTGGATTGGATCCGTTTGAAGTTTGAAACATAGAGGGTATGACTACTTTAGGTTTTAAAATGTTGTTGATGTTAACTTCGTTAATTAATTAACCATTTTTCATTGAAAGAGGTAATTATAAAATTAAAATTTCATTCACGTTTTATGGGCATTCCATTATTTCATGTTTGAACATTTCATCATGACTGAATTATTATATTAACGTTTTCATCAGTGGAGAGGAGGTTGCATCTGGTTTCTAGTGGTGGTTAGGAACCCATTACGAATGGGTTATATAATAAACACCATCGCCTAGTAGTCATCTCTCGTATATACTGATTCAAATTCATTTGATTATGGTTATGTAATTGAGAAATTTTGTTTTGTGTTTAAAGAGTATTTTACGTGTTTAACATTTGAAATTAACGGAGTCGATGGTTTTGGTTGAAAAATGAATTTTTTTTAAAACCTTCGGAAGCTAAATGTAAATTTTTTTTATATTTTTGATGAAAACATTATGTGTTAAGTAGTAAAAGGAAAACAAAAGTGTATCTAAGAATAAAAAATAGAAACATATATTATTTGACTCTGGTTCAATCTCAACAAAAAAAAATTATATCGAAACATATATAACAACAAATGCTTAATAATGATATATTCGTAACCTTATAAAACATTATATACTTAATAATAATATAAAAATCAGATTGCATGCCACACATGTATTTGTATGATTTGAGGTGATGTACTTTACTATTCATAGGAACCAAGTTAAATAAAAATTAAAAAAAAACTAATAAAATCGATTACATAATGTATAGATGAAAACAGTAACATAATTTATATATACATCACACATCGGTTAAGTATACGTAACAAATTTTCATTCAGTATAATGTTATGTATATGTAACATTTTTCATTCTCGTATTTATATTCATCATATATGTAATTGATACTTAAATACCCTTTTAACATTCAAACGAACAAAAAGTTATAAATTTGTTAATGGTTATGTGATTTCTTTGATTTTCACAGAATTATTGGTTTACTTATGAACCATCCCTTATATATAGATTAGAAATTCGTATAATGCACGGATTGAAAATATAAAAACAATATAATTCATATATGTATAAATTACTTTATATGATTAAGTTATGTATTACATATAACAATTAAAATTAAAAAATTATATTTTTAAGTTATAAATATTCGAATACTTTTTTGGATAATATAACATACAATTGATTTGTGTAATATTAAAATTAATTGTCTTAAAATCACTTTAACCCAAAATATATAATTATATCAATATTTTTTTTCCTTTTAACTTTTCTTAGATTGAATCTTATTTAACTATAAAAATATGTATAATTCAAAATAACATTATTACACAATTTAATTGATAATAATAAAAAATTAAATTCAAAATAAAAGAATTATTAATTTAGTTTCTTAAAATAAAATACTTGACTATGATATTAGTTTAGACACGAACATTTTTGAAGAGTAACAAGAGAACCCCATATGACATCTTGATGAATTTTAACTTTATTTATAATTATAGTTTATATTATCTAATTAAAAGATGTTTATTTTTCTAGGGATGAGCTCGGTACCGTACCTGTACCTAACTGGTACTGATACCAAAAGTACCCGGTCCCGAAAATTATAAAATACGAGTACCGCTACCGGTACCGATTTTGGTATATGGGTACAGGTACCGGTATCGGTACGGTACCGGTATTTCGGTATCCAATACCTCTTTGGTACTTGTTATCTCCACAACATTATTTTTTAGTCTTGTTGTATGGTTCATGTTTGGTTATGTTATCCAGTATTTGTTTTTGTACCCGTTACCCTATACGTGTTTGGTACCCGATACATCTAAAAGTTTATAATAACTAAACAAATATAAAATATCAAAAAAACATCTACATGTTTAACAAAAATAATACATAGACTTGACCATGCATTATAAATATCACTCATCAATTATGAAGTAAACTAACTCAAAGAAATAGTAAATTGTTTTTGCTTCATGGTAATGAGTTTCATCTTAAAATAATAAACACCAATAAGATCAATATCAATACCAAAAGTTTCAAAATATCAAAGAAAACTTAATCTTCGATTTGATCACTATATTGTCAATCCTTTTTCAAAATAGGTTATTCGTATTCAGGTACTATCGGATACCATACGAGACTTTTGGGTAAAGTACCGGTACCAGCCAGTACCGATCCCGAAATGCAAGGAAATCAAGTACCGATACCGGTACCTTATACAAATTTTCGGTACCAGCTGGGTACCGGTATCGGTGCGGTACGGGTACTGGGTACCAAATGTCCATCCCTATATTTTGCCACTTGTTAATCTTTCGACCCATTTTTTGCCACATGATATTATTCTGGACATTCTCATATTATTTTTTCCTTTAAAAGAGTATTATAATAATTTAAATTCTAAAACTAATTTCTCTCTCTTATTAAAGATTAATTGTATCAATTGCAATACTCTCTCATTTAGATTTTTTAAAACCAATGTATCTTTTTAAAATTAGATTTTATTAAGAAAATAAAAAAATCACATTTTTTATTAACATAGAACTAATAATAATTTTTTATTGATATAATATGAAAGTTTCAAAAACACTAAACCTTTTTGAAACAAAATATTTTAAATCAGTTATTTTTTTGAAAATTATAAAAAAGGTCAACGTTTCTAAAACAATCTTATTAAAACAACTAGAATAATTAATACCAGATTTTCTAATAAACAAAATTTCTACAAAAAATAATTTTTATATAAAATAATCTTAAACGTATGTTTAAAAATGAAACTATTTAGATAAGAGAGTTAAGAACTAACATAATTGTTTTATTTTCCTGAACTATTACGTGTATATAATTCATATCTTATATTAGAATTCCGCATTGTAAGTCTTCGTTTTTATTGTTAACTTTAATCCATTTAATGAATGAGTTTCTAGCCTCTTTATCTATATATGTATTTGCTTATTTATCTATCTATCTATTTATAATAAAGAGAAAATAAGATAAGACATGATACAATCGTAAGTCTAATCATACTAACTTTCTCATTTTTCTTTATTGTTAAAACTAATACTAAATGCTAATAATATTACTCATACCATTTTTAAATTAAAAAATATATTGTAAGGTTTAAATGTAAGGTTGATACAATCCAAACACCCAAAGTCTCTCCTGCATGCATGCACAAGTGTACTGAAGTGGAATGTTTCGAAAGTTTCACACTCTGCCTTAGAAAAATACTTTAAGTGTGAAATCTTCCGAAGCCAAAACCAATATCTTCCGAAGCCAAAGATGAAGTCTTCCGAAGCTTCAAAGACAAAGTCTTCCGAAGCCAACACTTAAAGACAGATTTCTTCCGAAGACTTTTTGAACACATGCTTTATCTGATGTACCTTTTACATAAAGTTGGACACCTTTCCGCTGCAACTCTGATAAGACACCAACTTTACATAAGTTGGTGAAATGTCCATGCTTTTCGTAACTGTACATTGAGGTCTTGAGTCTGTAACTTTCCACTTTATGTACTTTATCCTTTTGTAATATATTACGATGTGAGTTATGACATGTCATAGTCACTAGTCAAAAAGCAATCTGCCTTTTGACTCTACATTGATTTTGTTGTCTAAATCATGTATCCAGCTGGCCTTCAATGTATGGTCGGCTATAGGTTGTAGTATAAGTATCTCTGGTCCTTTGTATCTTAAACCATTGCTTTGTAAACACTTGTAAGGAACTAGAGAGCAATATACATCAACCTTGAAAACTAATTACTTATATTGTTCTTGTTCTTTCTCTTATACACTTGTGTTTCTTAGTTCTCACAAAACTGGTTTTCTAGTTTCTCATTTGAACTGTTAAGTTTTATTGCACACTCTCCTCTTTCTGTTGTTGTGTTGTAAGCAAGCACCCTTCAATGGTCCTGAAATTGGTATCATAGCATTTTAGGCTCTTGATATAAAATGTCACCATCTTAAGATCCCTATCACACACAAAATACTTAACATCTCAAATGGCAGCTATCTCTAAAGCTGATATGGAAACTAGAACCATGACAAAGTCCACACTAATCACTCTAGATGACTTTGACACTTGGTGCCAAAGAATGGAAGGCTTTATCAAGTCTCTAGACTCAAGAATATGGGAATCTGTTGTCACTGGACCTTACATACCCAACACCTCTTCAGCTATTGCTGGAGGTGGTATGATTCCCAAGGCTATGGCTGACTACTCAGATGAAGATAGAAAGAGAGTAGAAATTGATCAAAAGGCCATGACAGCCCTTCAGACTGCTCTTCCAAACTCTGTATATAGACGTTTCAAGAAATACAAAACAGCTAAGCAGCTATGGGATTCATTGAAACTAATATATGAGGGTTCCACTGAAGCCAAGGGGAACAAGAAAGATCTCCTGAAGCAGCAGTTTGAAATTTTCACCTTCAAGACAGGTGAGACTATGACTCAACAATAATTCAGGTATGTTGAGATTATGGATACTCTAGTGGATGTTGGAGTAACTCTTGAGAACAGGGATATTGTAAGGAAGTTCATGTCCTCTCTTCCTAGATAATGGACATAATGTTGTGTTGTTATCAAGAGGACTGAGAACCTTAAGACTCTCACTTTGACAGAGTTGTATGGCATTCTTAGTGGATACCAGATGGAGATGAACATGCAAGGTTCATCTAGTAACTCCAGCAATCAAATGGGTTCAACCCTTCATGTGACTGAAAGGGATAGCATAGAACCCCAACATCATCTCATATGCTACCTTGACAACTCACAAAAGGGTCCTTTCATCACCTTCCAGGAGACACCAAGGGAGAACTATACTCAAGAAAGCCCATTCCAAGAGACAAGTTATTCTCAAGATTTTGTGTCCTCTGATGAAAGTTGTGGCAACTTTCTCTTCACCCTTGAAGACTTGGACTGTATCCATCCAGATGATCTAGAGTATATGGAGATAGTCCAGCAAATGGCTCTTCTCACTCACAGAGCCAAAAAGTTCTACAAGTGGACAGGAAGGAAGTTTCCCAGCAATACAGCCAGTAGAAAGTTTGGGTTGGATACGAGCAAAGTTAAGTGTTACAACTGTAACTTGATGGGCCACTTTGCTAGGGAATGCAAGGCACCAAGAACAAATGGTGGCCAAGAACAATCCAGATCAAACTACACTGATAAAGCTAACCAGAATGAGAAGCCAAAGCAGCAAGCTGTAGTTGCTATTGAATAAGGAGCCTTTGACTGGAGCTTTCAGGTGGAAGATGCATCTCCAAATCAAGAATTGATGGCTAACCACGATGAAGCCAAGCTATTGAAACATCTCTATACTCCTGAATGTATTGCTAAAGTCAACAGATACAGGTCCTATAACTTAGAGATGAGAACTGATCTTGAGTCCTTAAACATTTTAAAATCTGATTTTAGAAAGGTCAAAAATGATTATAAGTTAAAGATAGAGGACTTAGAGAAAAGCATTTCAGTTCTAAAACATGAGCATACAAATTATAGGACTCAAATCAAGGATCTCATAACTAAGTTAACTAAATGCTAGGCTAAACTTGTGATCAGCAAAGCCAGGGCATAAAAATGTGTTCTTGAAGAAGAGACCTTCAAGAACATCATATCCTCATCCTTGCATGAAAAAGTTTGTTATCAAAACAAGCAGGGATTAGGATCTAGTGAGATAGCTCCTCCACACATAATCTTGTCTATAAGATCACCTAGGCGTGGAACTTGTGAAAATGAGCTTCCTCTTACAGACCCTTTGAGTGAAGAGGATGAAGAAGTGATAGTGAAGAATTCCTCTAAGAAGAGTGAAGAAGAGGATTCTCAGAAGGGTCACTATCCTTCTGAGGAGAGCAAGAAGCCTGTGATGACCAAGTCTATGAGGAAGAACTTGATCAGAAAAAGCAAGGGAAAAGCTAAGAGGGCTCAAGAGATCAAGGCCACTTTTGTCTCTAAGAAGAAACAAGTCTTTATCTCTGCAGGGTTTGAAATGGTTAAGACTAAAGACATTAACCTCAACTCTTCTACCAAGAGTTCTGGTTCATATTCAAATCATCTCAACATCAAGAAGAAGGCTGATCTGTTATGTACCACTGCTACACAACCTTAACCATCCAACTCCAAGAACAGTTCTCAACCTAAAAGGACTTTCTCAGCATCTGCAAAGATGAAGGTGGAGAAGGAAAGTGATCAAAGTCAGCCTTGTTCTCAGAAGAAGGCTCTTAGGAAGAAAAAGATGGAATGTATTATGAGTTAGAGTACTTCTCACCTTGCTAAGGATTGTCCATACAATCCAAGAGGTACTCTTCATGTGACAAAGAAAGAAACTTCCAAGAGCTCCAAGAAGAATTCAACTTCGAAAGGAAAATCTGTTTCCTTCGGAAGCTCCAAGGTGAAGAAGAAGGAAGTGGAAAATTGCCTTCGGAAGAAAATTTGGTCTCGGAAGAAAGGAATACTTCCGAAGCACTAAAGTCTGCTGTAGTGTTAGCAAGATCTTCCAAAGGTTCATCAAAACTTCTGAAGTCTCAAAAGCTTCCGAAGTGTTGAAGGTCAAGTCCAAACTTCCAAAGGTGGTGTGGAAGTCAAAGAAAGACCAAGTGACTGAAAGTTCTCCATCAACAACAGCAAAAGATCCTCAAAGCACAACTATAGGATCTATTACTATTACATTACCTTCTACTTCTTTTGATGAGCCCAAGACCAATAAGGCTTGGGTTTCCAAATTTAACTAATCATTTTCTTTGTGGAGGAACAACTCAAGACAAACAAGAATGTCTGGATCATTGATAGTGGCTGTTCCAGGCACATGACATGCAACTGGTCACTACTCCAGAACTTTGAAAGAATTGATGGAGGGCCAGTTGCTTTTGGAGGAGATGAAGGAGGTTACATTTCTAGAAGGGGCAATGTCACAAATGGTAAGCTCAGCATTGAGAAGGTAAACTTTGTCAAGGAGCTTGTATACAATCTTTTAAGTGTATCCCTATTTTGTGATCAGAGTCATAACATGCTCTTTGTTGAGCATGAGTGCATTGTTCTCAAGCCCGGGGTGATTATTCCTCATGAGCATATCCTGCTCAGAGCCCCCAGGAGAGGGAACATGTACAAGATGTATTTGCAAGAAACATCTCCCTCAGGAGAAGTTTCATGCTTTTTATCTAAAGCTAATTGTGATGAGTCTTTCCTCTAGCATAAAAGAATGTGCCATGTAAACTTTGAAAACATGAATAAACTGATTAAGAATGATTTGGTAACTGGAATGCCAAAGAAAGAGTTTACAAGTGATGATCATTGTGTTGCATGCCTGAAAGAGAAGCAACATAAGGTATGTCACAAGCCTAAGGAAAAAAACTCCATCACTACACTCCTACACTTGTTACATATGGATCTCTTTGGCCCCACCACTGTAATGAGTTTAAGAAGGACCTCTTATTGTTTGGTGATCACAGATGACTTTACAAGATTCACTAGGGTCTTTTTCCTTAAAACTAAGGATGAGACTCCTGAGATTCTGAAGAATTTCATCTTAAAGATTGAGAATCAATGTGATCACAAGGTCAAACCCATAAGATGTGATCAAGGAACTGAATTAAAGAACCAAATCCTTGATACATTTTGTGATGATAAAGGTATTACAAGATAATACAGTGCTCCCAAGACTCCTCAGCAAAATGGTGTTGTTGAGAGGAGAAACAAGACACTAATTGAAGCTGCAAGAACCATGTTGTCTGACTTTAAGCTGCCCATCACCTTCTGGGCAGAGGCAGTCAACACTTCCTGCTATATGCAAAACAAAGTTTTAGTGGTTAAGACTCATGGAAAGACTCCTTATGAACTTTGGCACAAGAGAAAACCTTTCATTGGTTTTCTCAGGTCATTTGGATGTCCTTGCACCATCTTGAATACCAAAGATAAAATTGCCAAATTTGCTGAGAAATCAGATGATGGACATTTCATTGGATACTCTTCTCAAGCTAAGGCTTATAGAGTATACAATCTCAGAACAAGAATTGTTGAAGAGTCACCCAATGTGACTTTCAATGAACACACACCCAGTGTAGCTAGTTCTAGCCTGATTGGCTATTTGATCTTGATTTAGTTACCAATTGTTTTAACAAATCTTGTGAGAATGTTTCAGGATCTATAGATCTTTTACCTCCAGGTGATCCTGATCCAAGATTTGAGCAACTTCAGTTGTAACTACTTTTGCAAATAAGGTTTCCATCAACACTACAATGACAAATTCAGCTAATACATCTGAGATGCCTTCAAATTCCAGCTCAGAGGCTTTACAACCAGATAAAGAAACTTCAAATGTAGAAGACAATAATGGTGGTGGTGACAGTGATCAAGAATTTCTTGATGCTGATAACCACTCCATAAATGAACATATCAATGATGTCACACACTCATTTGATCAAGTTTCTCTTGATAAGTGTGTTGATGTGATGGAAGAAGCATCAATGCCAAATCTAAATTTTTCTAATTTAGATCTCTCTCAACAACTTGTTGTGATCCCTCAGCTCAGGATCCACAAGTCTCATCCTACCACAAACATCATTGGAGATGTTAAAACTGGGGTAAGAAAATGAGTACAAACCCATGAAGCAAATGTTTGTCTTCACTCTTGTTTATTGTCCCGGATAAAGCCTAAGAAATTGATGTGGCTCTGAAGGATAGAAGTTGGGTTGAAGCTTTACAAGAGGAGCTGCTTCAATTCAAAAGACAGAAGGTTTGGAAGAACTTGTTCATAGCAGTGTCTTCCAAAGGTTAAATGGCTTCGGAAGAACTTGTTCTTCCGAAGCCACTTAAACTTCGGAAGAGGCTGCTTCTTTCGAGGCTCAAGGACTTCTGCTTTTCTTCATACTTTGGAAGTAGTCTTCTGATCTTTACTTCTAAGACTTGATCTTCGGAAGTGAATACTTTTATCTTCGGAAGTAGAGTTTGTCTTTGGAAGTTGATCTCTTAAACTTCAGAAGAACATAAAACTTGAACACTCTTACCATGACTGAACTCTATGGCATCCTCGATGGATATCCCCTAAAGATGGAGAGTAAGAAGGGCCACCAAACAAGCAGACCCATGAGTCTTCCTGCTAGCAACGCTTTAATGGTTGCTAAAGGCTCATTAACCCCACAACCTCAGCATTACCTGACCTACCAGCAGCCATGCTGCTCTTCTCGACCATACATCACCTTCTCTGAGACTCCAAGGTCTCAACAGGCTCAACACAATTCCTTTCAAGAAAGTTGTGCCTTTGTCTCTGGAAGTGGACACTCAGGTGATTTTCAATACTGCTTTGATGATATTGAGTGTTTCAGTCCAGACAATGTAGAGTACGTGGACATTGTCCAACATATGGCTCTTTTAACTTATAGAGCGAAGAAGTTCTTTAAGAGAACTAAAAAGCAATTCCCACAAAACCCAACTACCAGCAAGTTTGGGTTTGACAAGACCAAGGCAAAGTGTTACAACTGTAACCAACTCGTTCACTTTACAAGGGAATGCAAGGCTCCCAAGACCAATCCAGGAACCCCACAGGCCTCCACACATCCCTCAACCTCAAAGTCCACTAAAAAGTCAACTATAATAGCTGCAATGGCTCAAGAAAATGACTGGAGCTTCATGGTACAGGATGTGTCTCCTGCCCAAGCTCTCATGGCCAGAACAGACGATGCCCAGGTATATGAACATCTCTGCACTCCAGCCTGTATAGCTAAAGTTAAACTTTATTAGAATTACAATATGGAAATCAGATCTGATATTGAGTCTTTAAATAATTTAAAATCTGATTTTAAGAGAGTTGAATCTGACTACCAAAAGAAAATTGAGGAGTTAGAGAAAACTATGTCTCTTTTAAAATATGAACACTCCAACTACAAGACTCAAATCAAGGATCTGATATCCAAATTGTCTGAGGCTCAAGCCCAGCTTGTCACTGCTGAGGCTCAGGCCAGGAATCATGCTATTTCTAAGCAGAACTTCCAAGCTATTCTTGCATCATCCTCCCACTCAAAACTCTGTTATCAAAACAAAGGAGGGTTGGGAACCAATGAAATTGCTCCACCACACTCTTATGAGTCTATTATACAACCTAGATGTGGTACTGAGGAGCAAGATGTTCCAACTGTTGACCCTTCCTCACTAGAGTTGAAGGATGAAGCAATAATAGTGGCCACCACAGGGAAGGAACAGGTAGATGTACCTATTTCCTCCTATGAAGACCAAACCCTAACCACTAAGGCCAGAAGAAGCAGATCTAAAGCTACTAGAAAAACTGCCAAGAAGGTGGCTAAGTCCAAGCTGAAGATTGACCCCAAATAGAAAGGTGTCTTTATCTCAGCTGGATTCCAAGTGTTGGGTACTTCTGATTCAGGAAAGGAGTGTAATACCAACACTCATGTCCTGCCAAAGGATCAGAAGTTGAAGGGAAAAGTTGCTGATGAAGAAAAGAAGACCAAGAAACAACAACTCTCACATTCCCAAAAGACTAACATTGCATGCATAATGTGTGGTCTGCAAAACCACATGGCTAAAGATTGTTACTACAATCCTGCAAGCACACATTATGCAAATAATGTTAGAAAAGAAGGAGTCAAGGAAGGTTTCACATTTGGACCTTTTCAAACGGTTCAAGTGATGAAGAAGGGAAAGCTAGTTTCCGAAGCCAGGTTACTTTCGGAAGAAACTCCTTCTTCCAAATGGAAAATGGCTTCGGAAGCAAAAGCTACTAAGGTTTGGAAGAACAAGAAAGCTCCCTTGAAACCAT
>BJCM01133968.1:991-12948 GCA_018326385.1 Flaveria bidentis
TAAACATACATAACAGGAACATTAACATAATCATGCAAATCATCATACATATTAGCATGCATACATAACGTACATCACGCATACCATCATGCATAACATCATACATAACATCATACATAACATCATCGTCATCATCATCAAACCATCACCAAGTCATCATCTAATCATCATCTTATATCAGTCATACCTATCACATCATCTATGACCTCAAAAGTCAACTTACATGGACCCCCAGGAACCTCCCAAGTCAAAACCTACATCTGCACTTCTCCCCGAAATTCAGAAAATAAACTAAGTCTTCATCTACATTTCTTTTGTTCATCAGCATTTCTTTTCTTCATCCGCATTTCCTTTGTTAATCCACATTTCTTTTGTTCATCCGCATTTCCTCTAACTCATCCGCATTTCCTCTAACTCATTCGCATTTCCTCTTACGCATCCGTATTGACTTTAGTCGCAGGGCCATCCAGGCGCATGAGGACATTTCATGCGCATGAGCCCTATTTGGGCGCATGAAGTTTCGGGCGTATGGGAACACTTAGGCAAATTCTAAAACTTAGGCGCATGAGCCCTATTTGGGCGCATGAGCAGACTCATTCGCACCTAAACATCAGATTTCAGTCCCCAAACACCATATATCATGTTCTAAGCTTAAATCATACATTTTAAGCTATAGAAACACAACCATAACAACATCAAACACATACCTAGCCCAAAATCAAACCCCACGCGCAACATACACACATACATATATACGGGTATAAACCCAACTTTTATAAAAAGGTCATACATGCATTTCCAGCCCCAAAATAGTTCAAAACATGTAAACAGGGGGTTCCAGAACTCAGCTTAGCAGCCTCTTCGGGTAAGACTTCCTTCAAACCGGTTTGCTTACCAAAACACACACCCAAACACACACAACCACACATAAGAATACAACCGAGGATAAAACCAGTTAAGAACACCATAAACACACGAATTCTTACCTTGAATTCGAACTTCTGCTCTTGTTCTTCTTCAAACCGAGAGTTTTTTAGCTATTGAAAAAAATCCAAATATTATGTGTGTAGACAGAGTGATGGGCGACCATCACCTTTTACACCCACTTTTTCAAACATTTTATCCTTTTGGACACTTTCTACCTTTCAACTTGGGTAAAATATCTTTTCTTTATTTTTCTTCACTTTATTCTTCTTTCTTTGTCTTTTATAAATAACCGAGTGTTACAAGTCCACCCCGCTTATATAGGTTTCGTCCCCGAAACCTGTTATTCCTCAAACAATCATGGGTAATGTTGTCTTATTTCTTCTTGTGTCTCCCACGTAGACTCGGATCCCTTCCTGAGCTTCCACTGTACACGCGCAAGAGGATCCACTTTATTCCTTAACCTCTTCTCTTTACGATCAATGATCGCCACTGGTTGCTCCACATAATTGAGTCGTTCGTCTACCTTGATATCCTCCAATGGTACAATCATCTCCTCGTCTGCTAAACACTTTCTCAAATGAGATACATGGAATGTCGGGTGAATTCCACTTAACACATCTGGTAACTCTAGTCTATCGGCCACCTCTCCTACTCGAGCAATGATTCAGAAAGGCCCTATGTATCTCGGGCTCAACTTGCCTCACAATCTGAACCGAATGATACCCTTCCAAGGTGAGACTTAAAGCATAACTCTATCCCCCACCTGGAACTCAATCGGTCTTCATCTCTTATCAGCATACGACTTTTGCCTATATTTAGCTGCCTTCATAAAGGCTTTGATCTTTTCCAGCTTCTCAGTCGTAGCCTCGACCACTTCGATGCTCCCTAACTCTTTATGACCAATATCACCCCAACACATGGGTGTTCTACATCTCCTCCCATATAGCATCTCATAAGGAGGCATACCAATACTGGCGTGATAACTATTGTTATATGAGAACTCAGCTAACGGTAGGTGGTAATCCCAACTTCCTCCAAAATCAATGACGCATGCCCGAAGCATATCTTCCAGCGTCTAAATCATCCTTTCTGACTGACCATCCGTCTAAGGATGATAAGCCGTGCTAACGTGTAACCTCATCGCCATTGCGTCCTGGAATTTCTTTCAGAATTTAGATGTAAACCGGGTGTCACGATCAGACACAATAGACACCGGCACACTATGATGAGTTACAATCTCTTTAATGAATAGATCTGCCAACCTCTCGGATGAATATGTCTCGCGGATCGGTAGGAAGTGAGCACTTTTCGTCAAACGATCGACTATCATCCAAATAGCATCATACCCTCGCACTGTACGCGGCAACTTCGTTATAAAGTCCATGGTAATGTGCTCCCACTTCCACTCTGGTATATCCAAAGGTTGGATTTTCCATACGGCTTCAGATGCTCCGCCTTCACTTGAGCTTGACCCCATACAAACTTTACATCCTTACAGTTCAATCTAGTCAACGAAGAAGCTATCTTAGAGAAGTCTTGAATGAGTCTTCTGTAGTAGCCCACCAAACCCAAGAAACTACAAATCTCGGATGGCGTCTTTGGTGACTTTCATTGCATCACCGCCTCCACCTTTGTCGGGTCCACCATTATCCCCTCGAGATTTACCACATGAACTAAACCTCGCATAACCAAAACACACACTTGGAGAATTTGGCATACAACTTCTCCCTTCTCAACATCTCTACACCTCCCGAATATGCCCGGCATGCTCTTCCTCTCTCTTCGAATAAATCAAGATATCATCGATAAACACAATCACGGATTTATCCAACATCGGCCGACACACTCGATTCATCAAGTCCATAAAAGCAGCTGGCGCGTTGGTCAACCCAAATGACATAACGAGGAACTCGTAGTGACCATAACGCGTGCGAAAAGCTGTTTTAGGAACATCCTACTCTTTCACCTTTAGTTGATGGTAGCCCGATCGAAGATCTATCCTCGAAAATCAACTGGCACCTTGAAGCTAATCGAACAAATCATCAATTCTCGGTAAGGGGTACCGATTCTTCACTGTCAACTTTTTCAGCTCACAGTAGTCGATACACATCCTCATACTACTGTCCTTCTTCTTCACAAATAAGACCGGAGCACCCCAAGGAGAGATACTCAGTCTAATGAACCCCTTATCAAGCAACTCCTATAGTTGCTCCATCAATTCCTTCATCTCAGTCGGAGCCAACCGATACAGCGCCTTAGCAACATGTTAGGCACCTGGTATCAAGTCAATCTGGAACTCCGTCCCGCGATCTGGTGGCACTCCTGGTAAGTCTTCGGGAAACACGTCCGGAAACTCACACACAACCGGTACATCGGTCAGTTGTGGTGTTAGCTATCCACGTCCTTTACGTGGGCCAAGTAGGCACTACATCCACGCCTAATGTACTTTCCCGCCACCGCCATCGAAATTGCCTTCGGAATCGTAGTGACCCGATCACCATAAACCGTCACCGAACTCCCATCAGGCGTTGTCAGTCTGATCATCTTCCTGCGACATATGAAATTTGCCTCATAGTCCGCCAACCAATTCCTAGGACTACGTCAAACCCGCCTAAGGTCATCACGAATGGTCTAACAGGAAACTTATGACCTTTTAATTCAATGTCACAACCTTTTATCATCTCAGAAATCCTAGTAGACTTACATATGGCAGTTTCTTCATCGATGGGTGTATCTATATTCTTACCACTAACAGACAATTTAGCACCAAAAGCAACATAAATACAACTCTTACTAGCACCGGAATCAAACAACACAGAAGCAAGAGTTTGGTTACAAGATACGTACCTGACATGACATCGGGGTCTGTCCTAGCCTCCTCCCTGGTCATCGAGAAGGCCCTGTGCTCGCCCTCTTCCCTTCAGTTCTGGTCGTCTTCCTTGCTCCAAAACTCTCTGCTCTTGGCTTCTTGCAGTCCCTGCTTATGTGACCCCTTCCACTGCAGTTATAACACTTTATCACCCCACAATCTTTTGCCAGATGACCGGGCCTCCCACATTTGAAGCAGAGGTTTGATCCCCACCTACATTCTCTTGTATGCCCTTTAGCACACTTACCACACTTCCTCGTCTCCGCACCGGATGAAGCTACACGCCGGTCATCTGTCCAGGCAACCTTGTTGTTTGGAGTGTAACCCCCACGTTCAACCCGCTTTCCGTTCCAATTCTGGACGCCGCTACTCTTCTTGTTCACTTCAATCGCAGTCGTCTCCTTCACCGCCCTAATTACCTTAGTCACCATAGACGGCAGAATCGCCTGCATGACCTGTTGAACTCCCTCGACAACAGCCTCTTTCAATGTGGTCCTCAGACTGGCACTATCATCACCACCTTCCAGGTGATGGATCTCGGGCTCTTCGAGTGCCATTTCAGCAGCCCTAGTCATACTCTCGTGACACGCTGTCTAGCACCACGTCCACCACAACCTTCACCTGACGAAACCTTCGGAGATCTACCACCGGCCATCCTTAAGACACACTAAAAGATTCAAACACCAACACGGTCATTCAAGGGAACAACTCAGTTTATGTCAAGTATAGTAAGTCCCTAATTATAGTGGACAGTTGTGATTAGCCACTTACATTACTCTTCAAACCCCAAGTATTTCCTATCCTGACTACATCAGTATCTAAATCCATAAACAGCACATAAACCACATAACATGCGCACGTACTACTTGTTAACATTAAGAAAAAACTTGATGGCACGTAGCTACTCGGACTGGCATCCCTTCCCCTTCCGTCCCATTTTCAGTTTAAGTTAATGTTTATTTTGAAAATTTACCCGTTTCACTTAAACTTTGGCTCAGATACCAACTTGTAAGGCCCCATTCCTGGGGCACTTACAGCTGACCAATCATCGCTCATAAAACATATAATTACATTAACTTGAATAAACGTTGCAGCGGAAACATTAAAAACAATATTTTCATTCATTTCTTTCATAACTATAACACGTAAAGCCACAGGAAAGATAAACATACATAACAGGAACATTAACATAATCATGCAAATCATCATACATATCAGCATGCATACATAACATACATCATGCATACCATCATGCATAACATCATACATAACATCATACATAACATCATCATCATCATCATCAAACCATCATCAAACCATCATCAAACCATCATCAAGTCATCATCTAATTATCATCTTATATCATTCATGCCCATCACATCATCTATGACCTCAAACGTCAACTTACATGAACCCCCGGGAACCTCCCAAGTCAAAACCTACATTTGCACTTCTCCCCGAAATTCAGAAAATAAACTGTCTTCATCTGCATTTCTTTTGTTCAGCTGCATTTCCTATGTTCATCCGCATTTCTTTTGTTCATCCGCATTTCCTCTAACTCATTCGCATTTCCTATAACTCATCCGCATTTCTTCTTACTCATTCGCATTTCCTCTTACTCATCCGCATTTTCTCTTACTCATCCGCATTTCCTCTTACTCATCCGCATTTCCTCTTACTCATCCGCATTTCCTCTTACTCATTCGCATTTCCTCTTACTCATCCGCATTTCCTCTTACTCATCCGCATTTCCTCTAACTCATTTGCATTTCCTCTTACTCATCCGCATTTCCTCTAACTCTCTGCATTTCCTCTAACTCATCCGCATTTCCTCTTACTAATCCGCATTTCCTCTTACTCATCCGCATTGACTTTAGTCGCAGGGCCATCCAGGCCCATGAGGACATTTCAGGCGCATGAGCCCTATTTTGGCGCATGAAGTTTCGGGTGTATGGGAACACTTAGGCAAATTCTAAAACTTAGGCGCATGAGCCCTATTTGGGCGTATGAGCAGCCTCATTCGCACCTAAACAGCAGATTTCAGTCCTCAAACACCATCTATCATGTTCTAAGCTTAAATCTTACATTCTAAGCCATAGAAACACAACCATAACAACATCAAACACATACATAGCCCAAAATCAAACCCCACCCGCAACATACACACATATATACATACGGGTATAAACCTAACTTTTATAAATGTAAACAGGGGGTTCTATAACTCACCTTAGCAGCCTCTTCGGGTAAGACTTCCTTCAAACCCGTTTGCTACAAGTTCACACCTAGAAACCCACCAAAACACACACCCGAACACACACAAGCACACATAAGCATACAACCAAGGATAAAACCAGTTAAGAACACCATAAACACACAAATTCTTACTTTGAATTCGAACTTCTGCTCTTGTTCTTCTTCAAACCGAGAGTTTTCATCTCTTCTCTCTCTCTAAAGAAAAAATCCGAATATTATGTGTGTAGAAAGAGTGATGGGCGGCCATCACCTTTTACACCCACTTTTTCAAACATTTTGTCCTTTTGGACACTTTTTACCCTTTAACTTGGATAAAATATCTTTTCTTTCTTTTTCTTCACTTTATTCTTCTTTCTTTGTATTTTATAAATAATCGGGTGTTACAATTGTTGGCGACTAGCCTCCCATCATTCTAAGGGAAACTCATCACCCGAAAGCTCAATGTAGTAAAACCTATGTACCACTTGGAGCATATTGCATCAAGCGTTGTTTTTGAGACCGGATCGGACCGGCCGGGCCGACTGGTTCGACCAGGGATCGGTCTGGTGGCCGGTCCAGTTCGCTACGAATCGTTTTTGAGGGGTCGAATCGGCCGGTTCTTCCCGAACCGGTGGTCGGACCGGGAAACCGAACCGGTTCGGACTGGTTTTTGAATTTTTTTTATTTTAATGGGTAAAAACGGGGTTTTAAACCATAAATTAGTGTGTTGGATATACAAATATAGTTAAGTTTTATATATAACTATAAAATATATATATATATATATATAAATCATATATAAATTACTTGTATTTAACTACATATATAAATATAATTAAAATATAGTTAAATCCGGTCCGACCGGTCCGACAACCAAACCAGTAAGGCGTCCGGTTCGACGTCCGATCCGGTTCTAAATACATTAGCATCAAGTGATACTCGAAAACATGACCACCACCTCGGAAAGACATGGGGCGCCTACTACCAAATCAATTGATCTAAGGATCATAATTTTTATATACGCTATTATTTTTTTATAAAAAATTATACTATATAAATGAGTCTGTTTTATCTTTAAATGAGCATAGTATCGTTATGAGCATAGTATCGTTATCTAAAAAGATACCAAAAATTATGTTTTTCAACTCATACAAATTATGTTCGTAATTGTATTTTTGTTGCAGCTCATTGTGTTTTTTATTTGTTATTGTGTTTTTCTAAACAATACTATTATGGTTGTCTCAAATTATAAAGTTTAAAACATAATGATGAAATAACAGTGTTTTGTATATTTAATATGTAAAACACAATGATAAAATAAAAACTAATTAATCTTTACAATAAGATTGAAAAAATAACAAAAAATGATATCAATCGTAAAACATAATGATAAAATATCTTATTGTGTTTTTTCTACTACTCATTGTGTTTTTCTAAACATTATAAGTTTTAAAAAAAATATCGATAAAATAACATCATTGCATACTTTATTTTGTGTAACACAATGATAAAATAACAATATATTCAAATTATATATAAAAACAATAACAAAGATAACGTAAAATAATTAAAAAAACTAAATATATAACAACTAATGAAATATATTTGACACAATAATTTGATATATAACAAAATAATCCAACATATTTGATACAATCATTAAAATGTTATCCTGACATATTTTTATTGTGGATTGCAGTTGATATTGATACCCTAGCTAGCTAGAATTTAACCTTTTTGCTTTGGTTTTTTTATTTTATTATTGAAATTTATTCGACAATTGACATAGCAATTTTAGTTTGTATGACATGTTTATTGTATATCATTTTATTTTGTATAATAAGCCGATTAAAGGTTAAAAAGAAAAATACATGTATAATGAATTGATCAAAAAGAAACAAAGTATAATTTTAAACATGAGTGTATTATATAATTTTAAAAAATAAAATACGATAAAAACACATGAGTGTAGTATATAACTTTAATAATACACCTATATGATAATTAAGTTTTAAACTAATTTTTTTGAAACTTGGACCATACAATTGGTTAGCACCAGGATCCAAACCCTAATCAGTTCGGTTCACATGATACAAGTGTTGTAAAAATCGCGACTAGCCTTCGATTAGTCGATGATTAGTCGCTAATCGGAGGTTGGCCGCTTCGATTTCACCAAATTAGAGTACTAGGCGGTAGTCGGTCAAAATTGGTCAAAGCTGGATCAAATCGCCCAAATCGGCGGTGTTCCGGCGATGATAACCGCCGGATTTTCTCATTCTGGCGCCGAATTTGCTGATTCCCGCGAGGAATTGCGACGTTAGTGATAGGATCGACGGAAGGACGAAGTGCCGGTAACTAAAACGATGAAGGGGAGGGTTGTTTTTAACTTTAGGGTTTAATAATGTAATAAGTGCTCTGTATTTTTACATTTAACCCCCTCAATATTCAGCAATTAACAAATTATCCCCCAAACTTGTAAATTAATTCATATAAAAGTATAAAATTATACATAAATTTGCAAAATAATACACAAAAGTCTGATCCGATTGATCTCTAGTCCCTACCTCACTGTCCGATTAGCGCTTAGCGATTTTTACAACACTGGATGATTTAGATTCTCCGATCATCCTCGCTTGTTCCTTTTTTTGTTTTTTGTTTTTGCTTTTTTGATTGAAAGGATAAATGAGCAATCCGATTGAACTCGAGTTTATTACTCGATCATGCCGACCCAAATTTACAATGGGTCATGCCTAACCTTGTTTAAGAGATTTCATGGTTGTTCAATTCTAAAGAAAAAGGAAATGAATGAAACTTCATACTTTTTGTTAACATAAAATTTAATATATGTTAGTGTTAATACTCAACCTCGTTATAAAATCAAAAGTTAGTATCCGAACTTGTTCTTTTTTTCCTTAGTACCAAACCAATTATTTTATCCAAACCAGAAGAGCTATTTGTGTAATAACCTCTTAAAATATTTTGTACTATAGAATTTCTCACAAAATCTAAACGACATTGATGTTGTTCACCAACATCACCTTGTGTTCCCGCCCCGCCTCCTATAAGTCACCTTCATCCTCCCTTTAACCACATTTACTTCTTCATCCTCTCTCTATCGATGTTAGAAAGAAAAAAGAAAACTTACATCTCATAGGCATATAAAAATTATATATTTTGTTATTAATCTTCATTTAATAAAACACATTATTTTTTACATTTAGGTTTGTCACTTATTTTTTCTTTTCATGAATTGACGTTAAGATTTTGGTTAGTTTTTTGTAGAATGACTTATGGTTTATTAAATTAAAAGAAAAAAGGAATAATTTTTACAATTATTTAAACCTCATTGTTGTTACCTTAAGTTATTAAATTCCACTAGACTCAACATTTTTAAATGAGCAACAAATTACTAGATATATCCAACCAACTTATACGAGATGACATGAAAACTTATGTATGTAAAGTGACATCAATCGTGTTCTCACATTCTTATAGCTAATAGTGTTGCACAATACCATTCCAAAAATTGAACTAACAAACCAACCAAAGTCAACTATTGATCTTGCATTTCTAAATAAATCTATTATACGTGAATCATCGTCATCGATAAATAATACTAACTTGTTTAGATTTCTCAATCTACTTAATTTTAAATGAGTTATTATATTAGTTTATATATGCATCTAAACTTCATCTACAATAAAAACACTAAAAGCTAGAAATGTGAATAATACAAGGGATAAGTGAATACTACATGGCATATTCGAGTCTAGTTCTCATATGAATTCAATTTATTAATAGAGCATACTTTTATTAATAGCGCAGAAGAAAAATATAATAGTACGCAAAAGTACTTTCACATACTAAGCCGACAAGGGTTTACCCCGACCATTCTATTGCATACTACTGCTTATATACATAGCTAATTACTTGTGTAACTATAGAAGTATATCACTATCTTTATAGAATAACTAGTTCGATTATTTCTAATCAAATTTAACCAAACTATGTAAAACAAACTGTAGAATTTACTATGGAATAATTAAAGCAAGTATTCATCAATGACCTTTTAGTGGTTCTCACAAATCACATAACATTTGACAAAAACAGTCCATAACTTTAATTTAATAAACATAAAAATCTTAATGAAACTTTGAACTAGAATTTGTATATTTTGGAATAACTTTTGAATAAAGTGGTTTGTTAAATATTCATAAAAAGGAAAAGCATAATTGTTTGTCTAATTTGACATTTGGCACAAACAAACAAACGCTTAGAAAGCAACAAAGAAATGAAGAAAAGACATAATAGTAAGTTTCTCGAACCACCCAAAGCGCATTCATTTCTCATGTTGTCCTCTTCGTTCACAATCAAAACCTTGTGATCTTTTAAACCCTATCGATCACAAATTCATATTTCACAATTCACAATTCATTCATTCATTCTTTCATACGATGATGAAGAAGAGATCCGTACCTGTTGATTTTGAAGATCAGAACACGATGATGAACAAGAAGATCAAGCAATCGGAGCATGATCGGAGATCCTGCGCCACCTTCGTCACCAGTACCACCGCCGTAGCGGCGGTTCTGATGGACGAAAACCTACTATTTGAGGTGTTGAAGCACGTGGATGCACGGACGTTAGGCGCGGCGGCGTGCGTCAACCGGCGGTGGAACCGCACGGCGGAGGATGAACGGTTATGGGAGGCGATCTGCACCAAACACTGCAACAACATCGGTTACGGTGGCGATCAGCTTCGTGTGGTTGTTCTAGCGCTCGGTGGCTTCCGATGCCTCCATTCTCGTTACCTATTGCCGTTATCGAAGCCGTCGATCTCCGTCGCGACGTCGTCGTCTTCCTCCACCGTCTCCGCCGCGACGGCGTCGTCGCTGTGGCCGTGTTTGCCGCCACCGCCACCGCCACAGCCGCCGCGTACGATCGCTCCGGCGAAGGCTACGGCGGCGAAAAGTCGTTGGGGAAAAGATGAGATCCAGCTTTCGTTGTCTCTTCTCTCGATTCAGTACTTTGAGAAGCTTAATTACAGTAATCGGAGCAAATGAATGTTGAAATCTGATGGTGAATTAGTGGTTTGATTATGTTTTTTAATTGTTGTTTGTAAGTTTTGTAGTGTGAAATATTGAAATGGTGGATGTGTGGTGTTTAGCGGTGGTGATGTGATGGATGTTTGTTAAGTCCGGCGGTTCTCCGGCATTTATCCGGCGACTTTCACGGCGGAGGTTGGGGGTCGGGGGTAATGAGGGCAGGTGTGAAAAAGAGAAAAGGTTGGTGGGGGGTTTTGTCGTATTCGATGTTGGCATTATGTGTGAATGCAAAAATCAAAATTAGTGTATCGCTACGGACAAAAATGATTTATAATTTTTGTTAAGCAATATAGCATCTGTTTACAAAAGAATTGTTTTACTGCATTACAAAACAACAGTAACATAGAATACGAATGGATGTCAGTTTTTGCCTGCCGAGTAGCTTCACCCTCGTGCCATCCTCAGCAATAATTACCTGCCAACTGAAAATGTATAAAAGTCAGTGTTACTGAGTGAGCTCTAGTTTTATAAGTAATAAAATACTTTTTGTAAGGTATACATATGAAAATACTCTTTTCGTGAAATTTATCTCTTTATACGTGAGCACGCATTTACTATACAATCAGATAATGTTTCTTTTCTTTACTGTATGCCTTGTTTATTCTGTACTCTTTTATCTTTATCTTTCACTGTCTATGTGGACCAATGAGCAATACCCTAACTATGTGCGCGATGGAAAACGGGTAATGGGCCATCTATATCCCTCGAAAGGGTCAACTATATCCCTCGAAAGGGTTCTGTGTACTGTGTACAAGGCCAACCCAATCACCTAGGGTACGCTACAAGGGTCCTGCCAATCTCAATTGATTGGCCCTGTGTGC
>BJCM01134050.1:0-10650 GCA_018326385.1 Flaveria bidentis
GTTTTCATCGAGAGTCATTATCAAGTTTAGGAAATCATACTAGTACTATAAGATGCACACATTGATTTGAACTTTCAAGAATTGCCGCCACGATGATTGTCAGAATACTTGTCCACAGACTTTTGACACAGATTGGTGATACATTAGGTTTAATTATTTCAACCGGCATTTGTGGATCCCACGCTTATATGGTAATCAACATTCATCAGGAGATTTTCGAGGGGTCTACGGGTATTTTGTCAAGAAGAAACTTTTCTCAGAGCTTTCAAAGAGAAGCCTAGCCTCAGGTCAGTGATACCGCACAGTAGAGAGGCGACAAACAAAAATGAATTCTAGAATATCTAGGTTACGCTTATCCTCAGGTCAGTGCCACCGCATAACAGAGAGGCACACAACCTATCTTCTTGTTAGAGCATATATTTTTTCTTTTTGCACATAACACACCAACAAAATTTGTTATTAACTTGATTGCGCTTATTTTTCATTTTTTTTCTCGTGCTTTGCTATTTTTGTGGTCAACCGCACACAACTGTGGTGTTTATTTGCTCGTCACTCCTTATTGGAAATAATTGGTTGTGTTAACCAGTGATAAGATAGGAACCCACAACTAGTTGAACAACTTAGTTTGAATTGAAGTCACCAATGAGGACTAATCATCTATTGTGTTGAATCTACCGACTCATCATGTAGTGGTCTAACAACCTCTAGTTCTACTTCCTTTGTGTTACCTTAGTAGTAGCCAGTTTTACTATCATTTTTCCTTTTATATTGCTCAGAATTCTCAGACTTATACTTTGAATTTCGCATCTAATTCAATTTAAATATTTTAAAGTCCCAAATTCTTTGTTCCTGTGTACTATCATTTTCCATAGTCATTGAATCGGTATCACAGATACAATCTCATTTCTATCAGCTAGCCTGTCCTCCTCCCTCATTTTTTTTCTTTTTTTTTATGTACTGAAAATTAGAACAACTAAAATTAACACTAACATCTTAACCAATTCTCCCCCTAAAATTCAAAAACCAAAAATCCTTTTGCAGGTTTTTGAATTTTATAAGACAAGAAATTTAAAAAAATTATAATTAAGTTAAAATTAAAACACAATGTCGGACTACACGTTATCATCTTCTAAGATTACGTCACTTTTCTTTTTCACACCATTAACCACTAAGGGATATAGAACTCTCGGTTTATCAAAAGCTTTTGTATAGAGTTCGGCGCGTTGAAAATCCGTATTATTTTAACCACATCGATTAAATGTTTTTCAAATCAGTCACGTATAAAATGATATTCAATCCCGATGTGTTTGGTTTTAGGATGTTGGACTGGATTTTTAGTTACAGCTATCGCAACAAAGTTATCAACATATATAGGAGTATTAGAGTTACACTGCCAGGTCGACAGAGCAACCGAGGTTTGCTTCTTAAACTGCTAGGTCACTAATCTCCTCCCAAAGAATTCACAACCCACTGATGTTTACTTGTAGTTCATTTTGCAACCGCTGTAATCCGAGTCACTATACGCCATAAGCTCGAAGTCATCATCATAAGGATACCACAACCCTAGTGTTGGTGTAGCTTTTACATAACAAAGTATCCTTTTAACCCCAATAAGATGGTTGATTTTCGGGTTCGCTTGATATCTAGATCATAGACACGTCGCGTACATGATATAAAGTTGTGAGGCTGTAAGATACATGAGGGATCCGATCATTCCTAGGTACACGGTGGCATCAACCAGATCGCCACTTTCGTCGGGTGCTACATCGTGGTTTGTAGCAAGAGGAGTTCCAGCTGCCTAAGCATTCTCCATATCGAACCGACTGAGAATATCGCCTTCATACTTGGTTTGATGTAGGAAAATTCCCTTAGGTGTCTCATCCACCTGTAATCCAAGGAAGAACTTCATTTCTCCCATTACACTCATTTCGAACTCTGTTTTCATTACTGCTTCAAATTCTTTACATAACTCTGTCCCGATGATATGGATCCTCAAATCACTGTCTCTCGGATTTCACCATGAAGGAATGCACTCTTCACATCAAGTTGATATACTTTAGTCTTCATATATGATGCATAGGCTAGGAAGATACGGATGGCTTCCATTCTTTCCACGGGTGCAAACACTTCGTTGTAATCAATACCCTCGACCTGTCAGAATCCTTGAACTACAAGTCAAGCCTTGTTTCTGATTATAACCCCTTGGTCATCCTTCTTGCACTTCAAGACCCATTTAGTGCCAATGACCTTAGCACCTTTAGGTCTATCCACCAGATTCCACACACCTAACTTCTCGAATTGAAGAAGTTCTTCTTGCATGGCACTCACCAAGACCTCATCGTTCAAGGCGTCACTTACATATTTTGGCTCAAATTGAGACAGAAAACTTCGATAAGCTCCGTCGTGAAGGTATCCTTTTTCCATGACTGAGGCATGATCAGTTGAGTATAGCTGATTTCGTGTTTGTACTCCCGATTGTACATCCCCTATGACATTGTCCAGAGGATGATAAACATTAAGTCGCGACCAGGGAGTGGTGGGAACAACTACATCCTAACCTAGATTGTGAGTTCTAGAGTCAGAATTTGTAGTTGTTGGAGTTTGAGGTTCCGAAGTGTCAGAGGCATCAACATCGGATACATGTGTACTTGTTGTTGCAAGAACCTATTCCTCGTTTTCCACCTGAACATTCTCCACATCTTCATCATCAGAGGAGGAGTCACTAATTTCTGGTACTCCCCCTAAGCTGCTAGAAGATTGGCCTTGTGAATCAGAGGTTGTCGAGTCTAGGGGCGATGTGTTTAGGACATCATACATCATCTTTGTAGATAGCTCATCAACAGAAGGCGTGAGAGAAATATTGAAGGACATGAAGAAACCATTATATTATAAAGAAGGCTGGTCCTTTTCCTGCAAGAGGGGTGGCGTGTCTCTGAACATCGACGTTGCACCACACTTCTACTTGACCTGTTGAATTGTTGTAAACCCTCTTGTTCGGTATGTTGTATTCTAGGAAAATTCCTTCTTTAGCCTTTTCACTGAACTTTCTTGACTGATGTTTCTTCAGCAACGTACATGGTGCCCCAAATGGTTCGAGGTACTCTAGATTAGGTTTACGTTGTTGTAGCAACTCGTAACATGTTTTTCCATGTCGTTTAACCACCAAGACTCGATTCAAAGTGTAACATGCATTGGCCACTGCCTCATTCTAGAATTGGATAGGTAGTTTCGAGTCTGCTTGCATCATCCTGGCAGTCTCTATCAAGCTTATGTTCTTCCTTTTAGCAATCCCGTTCATCTGTGGAGTGTAGGCAAAAGTGAACTTATGTATAATTCCCTTTTCTTTGTAGAATGCCTCCATCCACTAATTCTTGAACTCTTTCCCGTTGTCTGAGTGGATCTTGCGTACCTTTAACTTGTATAGAGATTCCAAAGTGGTCACAAGTTGTATGAACGAATCAAATGTTTCTGATTTGGATTTCAGAAACATCACCCAAGAGAATCTAGAGTACTCATCAATGACTACATAACAGTACAGATCCCCTACAATACTCTTGGTTCTCACTAGACCGAACAAATCCATATGTAGAAGTTCGAGAGGCAATTCAATAGAGTTGACATTCTTTGCCTTGTGAGACTTCTTGGTCTGTTTGCCCTTCTTACATGCAACACAGAAATCAGGAAGTTGAAAGTTTTTAACATTAACTCCATTGACCAAATCATTCTAAATGAGATGATTTATCTTCCTTAGATTTATGTTTCCCATCCTCTTATGCCATGAGATGGAATCTTTCTCAGTTACCTTTAACAAGAAGCATTGGACTTGTTTATCGGTTGTTGAGACCTTTGTTAGATCCAAGACATATAAATCATTGTATCTTGAAGTTGACATTAAGACCTGGTCTTCAGGAATAGTGTATTCCTTCTTCAACACGTAGCACTTCTTGTTGTCAAAGACCACCTTGAAACTTTTGTCACAAATCTGGGATACAGAAAGTAGGTCTTTTTGTAGTTGTGCAATGTAGTTGACCTTGTCAAACTTAACTTTCTGATTTCCCACTTCTCCCTGTATAGTGATGTATCCTCCTTTATTTCCCGCAAAAGAAACATGTTCTCCTTTAATTTGTTTGATGTTTAAGAGGAGAGACAGGTTTCTAGTCATGTGCCTGGATGCTCCACTATCTATAATCCATGTGTTTGTGATAGCATTATAATGAACACTATGCATAGTTAAAGGAAATATTAGTTAAGGTTTGTGACCCAAGCCTTAACTGGCTTGGGTATCCCAGAGGAATCACACATCAGAATGTCAACCCACTGTCCATTTGAGGGCGAGGGCATATCATGCTTCTTACTACTCTCTGTATCAGATATTTGACTTGATTTTTCTTTCCACAAGGCAACTTTGTGCAATGCCTGTTTATGATAAACAGATGACTAGTTTATGGTTTGAACCTTAGTTTCATTATTTCTTTTAGGTGGAGTAATAGAAATCCTTTTAGAAGAAATCTGTTTTGAATCTTAAAGCTCAACTTTCTTTCTTGGTGTCTGATACTGAGGACAATTAGAAGCTATATGTCCTCTTTTTCCACAATTATATCATGATCAAACTTCTACATGTTGTGAAAGACGTCTTCGTGGGGAAGAGTGTGAGACCGGTGTGACTTTGGTCTTGTTGGGTTTCAACTCTTCTTGTTTGGATATTTTAACTTCTTTAATAAACTTAACCTTTTGAGCAGTTGAAACATCTATTGCCTTTTGTTTGTTTGGACTATTATGTGGAGCACGTGGTTTGTTAGTTTGTTTAGTCACTTTCTATTCAGAAGAAGACGTGGTAGATCTTGACTATATGTTAACCTCTTTAAACTGTTCATCAAAATTAGCTATTGGCTTTTTACCCTTAGATTTCAAAGTGTCCTCCTTCTCTTTAGTGGCAGATTCCATCTTTTGACACATGGAGTCTGGATCACTAACTAGAGGAGTGGTCACCACATGATCCTAAATAGGATTGTTGTTTACTTGTTGACATTTTGTATTTAATAAAATCTCATGTGGTGGTGGAACCACTTTGTAACCTAATACCTCCCCGTTGTTTCGTTCTTTGACCAAGTTTTTAACTATATGTGAAGAACTAGTCCAACTGTGTTGTTTTTGTATTAAAGAATTTACTCCGACTTCCGAAACCGCTTTTTCCTTGTTAGTTTCTTGAAGAGAGTTTAAATAGAACTTAATGTCATTTGCTTGGTTAAAAGCCACAACTTCGGTTTCCCTTAGTTGTTTATTTAATAGTTCTATTTTTTCTTTGTAAATGTGCTCGTTTTGTTTAAAATGTGATTTGCTTCTGTGCACAGTTGCAAGTCCTTTACTAAGCTATAGTTATGATCTAATAACCTAGCAAATTTCAAATCAATGCTTTCCCTAAATTTATTACATTCAACACAAGCATGATTATCAAACAGTTTGTCTTTAGAACTTACCTGAGAAGATTCAAATGAATCCGCCATCAGTGCGGAGATTGTCTCTTCAGCTACTGGAGATTCTGAACATGTAGTTGTGTCATCTTCTTCAATCACAGTGCCCTCTCCATACAAATATCACCACATTCCCAACTTTCCCACGTTGGCTAGTTTGGTCCCTCGACTTTGGACTATTTCTTTTTCTTCTTTCGTCGGCTTCAAAATAAATAAATAACCGGGTGTTACAAGTCCACCCCCTTAAATAGTTTTCATCCCCGAAACCTGTTATTCCTCGAACAAACGTGGATAATCCTGTCTCATTTCTTCCTCAATCTCACATGTTGACTCGGATCCCTTCCTGTGCTTCCACTGTACACACACAAGAGGAACCACTTTATTTCTCAACCTTTTATCTTTTCGATCGATGATTGCCACTGGTTGCTCCACATAATTGAGCCGTTCGTCTACTTCGATATCTTCCAATGGAACAATCATATCTTCGTCTGCCAAGCACTTCCTTAGATGAGATACGTGGAATGTCGGGTGAATTCCATTTAACTCATTCGGTAACTACTGTCTATAGGCCATCTCTTCTACTCGTGCGATGATTCGAAAAGGGCCTATGTACCTCGGGCTCAACTTGGCCTACTTTCGGAAACAAATAACACCCTTCCAAGGTGAGACCTTCAACATAACTGGTCACCCACCTGGAACTCAATCGGTCTGCGTCGTTTATCGGCATACGACTTCTGTCTATCCTTGGCTGCCTTCATGAAGGCTTTGATCTTCTCAAGCTTCTCAGTCATAGCCTAGATCACCTTGATGCTCCCCAACTCCTTCTGACCAATGTCATCGCAACAAACGGGTGTTCTGCATCTCCTACCTTATAGCATCTCATATGGTGGTGGCATACCAATGCTGCCATGATAACTCTTGTTGTATGAGAATTCGTCTAGCGGTAGGTGGTCATTCCAACTTCCACCAAAATCAATCACACATGCCCAAAGCATGTCCTCTAATGTCTGAATGGTCCTTTCTGATTGACCATCAGTCTGGGGATGATAAGCCGTGCTAATATGTAACCTCATCCCGATGGCGTTGTGGAATTTCTTCCAAAATTTGGAGGTAAACCGGGTGTCTCGATCAGACACAATAGACACTGGCACACCATGACGAGTTACAATTTCCTTGATTAATAGATCCGCCAACCTCTTAGAGGAATATGTCTCACGGATCGGTAGGAGGTGAGTACTCTTCGTTAGACGGTCAACATCCACCCATATGGCATCGTACCCTTTCAGAGTACACGGCAGCTTTGTGATGAAATCCATGGTGATGTGCTCCCATTTCCATTCTGGTATATCCAATGGTTGGATCTTCCCATACGGCTTTTGATGCTCGGCCTTCACCTGTAGACAAGTAAGGCATTTACTCACATACTCCACCACGTCTTGTTTCGTACCCGGCCACCAGTAATCCTTCTTCATGTCTTGGTACATTTTCGTGGCACCGGGATGAATAGAGTATCGAGTCTTGTGAGCTTCATCCCTAATCTTCACCTGTAAATCCCCAAAACGAGGAATCCACGTTCTCCCGAATCGAGTTCTAACACCAAGCGTGTTTTCGCCCAATTCTACGACCAAACCTCTCATTCTCTCAGAGTTAAGATGATCTGCTTTCAGTGCCTCATCATGAAACTCTTTGACTTGCTTCATCACATCAGAGGTCATGATCAGCTGATATGCTTTCACTCGAATCGGCTTGGGCCTCTCTTTCCAACTAAGGGCATCAGCCACTACGTTGGCCTTGCCCGGATGGTAATGGATCTCACAATCATAGTCCTTTATAAGCTCCAACCATCATCTCTGTCTCATGTTTAGATCTTTCTACTCAAAGAAGTACTTCAAGCTCTTGTGGTTAGTGAAAATAGAGCACTTCGTCCCGTAAAGATAGTGCCTCCAAATCTTTAGTGCAAAGAACACGGCTGCTAATCCCAAGTCATGAGTAGGATAATTGACCTCATGAACCTTCAACTGTCGGGATGCATAGGCTATAACCTTCCCTCTCTGCATTAACACACACACTAACCCTGAGTAGGAAGCATCAGAATAAACCACTAGATCCTCACTCCCATCGGGTAACGACAGAACAGGAGCTTGAGTCAATCTCGCCTTCAATTCGTCGTATGCCTTCTCTTGAGCTTGACCCCATACAAATTTCACATCCTTACGGGTCAACTTAGTCAGTGGAGAAGAAATTTTGGAGAAGTGTTTGATAAACCTTCTATAGTAGCCGGCCAAACCCAAGAAGCTACAAATCTAGGATGGCATCTTAGCAGACTTCCATTGCATCACCGCGTCCACCTTCGCCGGGTCCACCATGATCCTATCAGGATTCACCACATGACCCAAGAACTGAATGTGGCCAACATGCTTAATCTCGCTCTTCGAATAAATCAGGATGTCATCAATAAACGCAATCACTGATTTATCCAACATAGGCTGACACACACGGTTCATTAGATCCATAAAAGCAGCTGGCGCATTGGTCAAACCAAAAGACATGACAAGGAACACGTAGTGACCATAGCGAGTGCGAAAAGCTGTTTTAGGGATATCATGCTCCTTCACCTTCAACTGATGGTAACCAGATCGAAGGTCTATCCTTGAAAACCAACTAACACCCTGAAGTTGATCAAACAAATCATCTATTCTCGGTAACGGGTATCGGTTCTTCACCATCAACTTGTTTAGCTCGCGGCAATCAATTCACATCCTCATACTACCGTCCTTTTTCTTCACAAACAGGACCGGAGCACCCAAAGGAGAGATACTCGGTCTAATGAACCCCTTATCAAGCAGCTCTTGCAACTGCTCCATCAACTCTTTCATTTCCGTCAGAGCCAACCGATTCGGTGCCTTGGCAACAGGTTGGGCACCTGGTATTAGATCAATTTGAAACTCAATCTCTCTATGAGGTGGCACTCCTTGTAAGTCTTATGGGAACACGCCTGGAAAGTCACACACAATCGGTACATCAGGCAGTTGTGGTGTTGGCGTATCCACATCCTTTACATAGGCCAAATAGGCGCTACATCCTCGCCTCATACACTTTCCCACCACCGCCATCGAGATCACTTTCGGGATCGTCGTGACCCGATCCCCATAAACAGTTACTGAAATCCCGCCAGGTGCTGTCAAACGAATCATCTTCTTGTGACACACAATGTTCGCCTCCGAGTCCGCCAACCAATCCATACCAAGAAACAAATCGAAGCCACCTAAGGTCATCATGAACGGTCTAACATGAAACTTATGACCCTCAAGTTCCACATCACAGTTCTCTATCATCTCAAAAATCCTGGTAGACTTACCTATGGCAGTTTCTACATCGAAAGGCACATCAACACGTCTACTACTAACAGGCAGCTGAGCACAGAAAGCAGCAGAAATAAAACTTTTACTTGCACCCGAATCAAATAACAGAAGCTAAAGTTTGGTTCACCAGAAACGTACCGGACATGACATCAGGGTCCGTCCTAGCTTTCTCCTTTGTCATACTTATGTGACCCCTTCACAATAGTTAAAGCACCAGACCGTATGATAGTCCTTTGCTATATGCCTTTACATCCCACATTTGAAGCACAAGTTTGACCCAAACCAACATTCCCTACTATGCTCTCTCCCACACCTTCCGCACTTCCTCATACATGCCCCCGATGTGACCACACGACGGTCGTCCACCCATGCCTTCTTCTTGTCCGTCGAGGAATCACCCCGACCAAACCTTTTCCCCTGCTAGTTTCGATCACCTCCACCCTTCCTGCTACCTTTAGCCACCACCACCACAACCCTCTCATCATACAATCTCCTTGCTAAATCCACCGCCGACCTAAACGTGCTTGGTCAGGCGGGGATCATGTGCTTGCGAATATTTTCCGACAAGCCCTTAATATACCTCTTGATCTTTCGAGATAGAGGTGTCACCTGATTCGGCACTAAACGTGCCATCTCGTTGAACTTTGTGGTGTACTGTTGGTGTGTCATCGTTCCCGCCTCCAGCTGCAGGAACTCTCTCTCAACCTTATCCATCTCTCTAAGAGGACAGAACTCCTCAATCACCAACTTCTTCAGTTCAGACCATCTCATCCTCCCAATAGCCCTGCTACCCTCAGCTTGGACAATGTTGTCCCACCAGCACAAAGCCGAGTACACAAAAGAGTGGGTAGAGTGTTAGGTTTGTTGAACCATATCAAAGTAGTTTAACCATTTTAAACTATGAAAACACAGCAGGTAATACCTTAATATTATCATTAGAAATCTGAAAAATTAAGGCTAATAACATATCATCAACAAACCCAAGAACATAGGATCATTTATATGTGTTTGAACTAGCTACTAACAACAAATAACAACCCAAAACAAGCCATACATACTACCTTTAGTAAAGCTACAGAAAAACAAATTTTGATGAAGAAGATGAGGTTCTTGAATGACCAAGACACCAAGGAGAGGTGTCCTCAAGCATCCATAACCACAAGCATCAAACAAAGACCACTCTTGCTAGGATTTGAGAACAAAAATCAGATCAAGAAGCCTACTGGAGCCTTGTTCCAGCCGTGAACTATCAAGGAGGCTGCTGGAGCTTTGTTCCAGCCGTGAACTCTTTCTTCCACAAGAAGAGTTGATGTTCTTGTGACCCTTTTTCATATGAGAGAGGGCAAGATGAAGTGTGTGTGTGTGTGTGTTCTAGGATATTCAAGCTTCCAGGACCTCAAAAGAAAACAAAAGGAGAGAACAACTCTAAGGGGGCGGCCGAACCTAAATCTCATTTTATTTTCCCCCCAAAAACTCCCTTTTAATCTTTGTTAAACTAATTGTTTAAAATAGATATATAATTAACCTTTTAATTATATAACATACACACACTTTTATTATTTGATGTTATTTAACTAAATTAAACAACATTTCAAATAATATCCATGAACAAAATATCCATATAAGTTGTTAATCTCATTTGCAACTTATTTAGAAAACCCATTTTCTAAATTGGTGTATTTATTTAATTGCATGATCATATCATCAATTAAATAATATTTGGTGTTTGCTAAGCTTGTTATTGGGTATGACCCGACTTGGATCATAACGTACTAACCACATCAATGTTCTATGTGTCTTGGGCATAAAGAATCCAA
>BJCM01134104.1:0-17143 GCA_018326385.1 Flaveria bidentis
GTTTTGCATTTTATGAAAAGTTAGACTTTAAACTCTTTGTGTTAAGTTTTTAACTTGAAAATATGAAGATATAAAATAATAATTTTCATTATATATTTTATCTCTACAAAAACACAAGATTTACGATTAAATAAACACGTTTCCACGTTACGCGATAAACTTTCTTAATTAATATATAAAACATGTAAACACATAGACATAACATCATGATCACATTAACAATTAGATTATCACTCATTTAACATTATTAATTATTATTACATCACCAACGTTAAACGACAACTAGTGTGTGCTCACGACACGTGTATGCAAATCTTAACGGAACTAACGGAGTTGGATAATGGAAAATTACCGGATATCACACATTTCTTCTAAAAAATATATTTAAAAATCACATTTTTATAAAAACAAAAGTTTAATAAAAATACATTATTGTTTAGTTACTTAAAATAATTATTTATATGTAATTATATTCATATTTTATCTTCAAGCATGATTTATAATGCATAAGTTTTTATTAATAATTATTTAATATTTTATTTATTTAATTCGTGTATCATACGGGAACTAACCTAGTATATTGATATTTATGTTTCTTGATTATCTCATATAAATGATAATTATTATAAATAAGTAAACTAAACTATTAAACATCTAAAATATAAATGTAGTTATTTTAATAATTTATTAATACATATTAAATATAGAGTGATAATTTGTAATTCATCATATGTTATGACTTTTAAATATTCATTATAATTTTTATTTCATCAATGGATAATAATATCTAGAAAATAAAATATTCATAAAACTAATAATTTTAATATGTTTTATTTTTTCCACTCATGTGATACATGAGCTCTAAGCTAATAAATTATATTACCTACTTATAATCTGCAATTGCATAGATAATGTTTAAATGTTGAGAAATACATATTTGAAAATGTTTTTTTAAAATATCGTTTATGTGCATACCTATATATTTGATGTAGAAGGTAAATATTATTATCAAAAAATTTCAACTAAACCATTAATAAAGAACAATTAACGATTCAGGTCTGTTCTCGCAAATATATGTGTGTATAAAATTTTACTCATATTTTATTTTCCTTTTGGTACTTTTAAAATATAGCATTTTCATACACTCGGATGTGACGTGCTTTTTTTTATCTATATTTGAATATTTTAAAATTAAATGTAGCTAAATCACACGTTTCTATTTATATACTTGATCAGTGTTGTTACCTTAACATACTTTCATGCAGCCTTAAAACACTGAGTTAAACTCACAACTCTCGCTAGTTATCCTAAATTATTATCTATTTTTATTGTTTGTTGACTTATTGATTAAGTTTCAGCAAGAAAGACTTAAAGAATATTAAATATATTAAGTACATTTATTTATTGGTAAGTCCAAAATCAAGTTCGTCAATTTCAACATTTGTCCATTTTTTTATGCAAACGAACATCATCTAATTTGGAAATCCACCTTTTTTTTAACAAATCACCTTCACAGCCCAAAACAAGCTTGTGTAAAATACTTTAGTCGAGTGGAACATAACCTCATACAATAAATCTTCCTACTCTAATAAAAGGGTATATGTGATGCCACGTGTCAACATTACAATTATTCTCATTAAAATTTTCCCGCTTCTCTCTTCTATTAAATAATTACCTTAATTACTAATAATATTATTTTAATAATTTTTAATATATAATTAATTAAGAAAGAAATCTATTTATTAAGATTATTTCTAAATATTGATATTATTAAAAATAAAAAATAATCAAACTTGGGAGTTGTAATAAGAAAATATTTTGAAATAACATTTTTATATGGTTTGTTTTAGAAAAAAACTGTTTATTTTAAAAAAATAAAAATAAAAATTTAAAAAATTGATATCACTATTTTATGATTTCGGTCATATCATATCTTAAAATATCAATGTATAATTAATAATTAAATTAATATTTTATATATTCAACCCGTGTAATACACGGGTTTACTAAAGCTAGTAATTACATATAACGTTACAACATATTTATTTTTATCTTTTTCAATACAAACTTCTCTAAAACTATCCGACGCACAACGCGCCAATAACACTAGTTTAGCAGAATAATAATTCTTAAACGAAGTCTAACTAATTCAAACAAAAAATTAATCTTATACCTTTCAACAAATAGTGCAAACTACAAAGTTATACCAACATAATTGCATAGCACGTTGTTAAGTACTTTTTATTAGTCGTTTACGGTCAAACCCCAAAGTCATACAACACAACGATGCCGTCTCCGACGCCGGCGACCACCGCCACCACCACCTATACCACCATCCCGATCTCCGGCACTGACGTCATTTTCCGATCATTTCAAAACCTATCATCCTTCTTATCCCTCCGGCGACCCTGGCCGGAATTCATCTCCACCACCGGCTCATACGACCGGCCGGAATCATTCGCCGTCGCCGGCGCCAGAATTCGCGCCAATTTAAAGTACTTCAGCGTAAACTACGGCATTATCGCCACCGCAATCGCCACCGTGTCCTTGATCGGAGATCCAACGACTTTGTTAACCCTAGGTTTGGTGTTCATCATGTGGCTTGTGCTTTACTTTTTCCGTGAGGATCCGATGGTTGTGTGGGGATATCATGTTCATGATCATCTCGTGACGGTTTGTCTTGTATTTATCACCGGAATTGCGATTTGGACGTTAGGGTTTGGTGTGAATCTTATCATTGGAATTGTTGTTGGGGGTTTGATTTCGATCGTTCATGGGGTTTTTAGAAACCCTCAGGGGGTTTACCTTGATGAGTTTGATGCTGTTTCTGAAGGATTGGTGTCTTCTCCATCGGCTTCTTCTAGTAATACAACGTATTTCAACTGACTCCTGATAATTTTGACAGTGATTTGTGTGATAGTGTTCGATTGATTGAATTGGAGGTTTTGGAGTGTTGTGAGGGTTGTTAATTATTGCATACTAGTAGACAAATGTTGTGAAATTCTCTTAATTATTGATTTGTGAAGTGTGATTCAGATTGTTACTTGGGTTGTTATGGATATTATCAATTTGATCATGTTTCTACTGTGCTTTTAATCTGGACTCTCTAGATCTAAGGTTGACTTTGACTAATAAATGCATCAAATGTGGTCCAATTCCTTACTGGCATATTCATTCAGTAAAAAGCAATCAAACTCTTTCATTTCCATGATATGTAGTCAAAGCCTCAAAGGTGCTATACTGCTATCTGCACTTAAGGCGCAAAGGGTGAGCATTGAGCCTACTTTTAAATAAGGGCCTGGGTAGTTTTCAGCTGATTTAGACATGTTTCATAGCTTAAGGTGACCATTTTTAGATGTTTCGGTCTAGTTTGAGCTATTTCAGACATATTCAGGCCATGTTTATTTGCAGAATATGGTTGTCTTCGTCCATTTATTGTGCCTGTGCACCTTGATGGACTCGAGGCGTTATCGGTGTGCTGCTCTGCGCCTGGGTGCATACCTTTGACTATATTGGTTCTATAAAAAGTCGGTGACAGGAAAAGCATAATAGGAGATGATTCTTTAATATTGGTTTGAAGAATTTTTCTGTTATGCTGATCAAATGTTATATGATACTAAAAGTTGAGCAAAACCTTGGTACAACTCAAAAACATAGTAGATTATATTGTGGGAAAATTGATCTACTGAATGATGTATCAAAAGCTAATCTAGTTTTAAATCTTACTGCCCATTCTAACTAATTTTGCTAATGTTTCTTGAGCAGCCAAAGTTTGAGCATGATTATGGCCAAGCATCACTGTCCTGATACTAATACATGTTCTGCACAATTCTTCGCCATTATCAAAATGGCCACCTCTCAACAGCAATTTAGCTCTTGTTTCCAGCAATGTAGCCTTCAAAAGTGTCACATCTTGCCAAACGTATTCATCGATTCTTTGGTGAGAATTCATCTTGTTCTTCCAACAAAGTGATCCATGACACCAATCTTGTATTTGGGAAACAAATGATTTCTCCACTTCTTCAAGAACATTTGTGCAGACTTTTAGTAGCTCCAAAGACGAATTGCATCTTGAAAATGTGGTAAAAGCCCTGATTGCTAATGGGAGAGCGGTTTTCTTGATGAAAAGAACCATATCGTGCGCTTTTAATTGGACTGATGGTGGCTCGGATTTGTACCCGAATACAAGAAAAGCAGAAGCCCAAAGATGGTCCAAGTGTGAAACCGGGTTTCCTAGTTTTCTTATGCCTTGAATCGCTGCTTTGGCTGTAAGCATACCCCCTTTTAACTTTGCAAAAGTTTGAGTAATCGGGTGAAATGAAATGTAGCATCCTGGATGTCGATTTGCTCTTCTAGCAAGGCCTAGTTTGACTAAAACAAAAGCTGAATCTTCTTCACTTTTAGAAGTTTGACTTTCCAGAAACCCTGAACAACAAAAGAAAGTCATGTTTGCACACTTGGCCCATTTCTTGAACCGGTTGGTCGAACCACTTATGCTGGTTGCAGCGGCGGCTAGTAAATTTGCTGAAACTGGCAATGGGGCAAACCAAGCCCCAACCAGAAGCATCTTTGAGGCAAGAACATTTTTAGTCCCATTATCTTCTTGCAATATGGTTATGCAGAAGATCAAAACCTTGAGTAAAAATTTATTATTCCCCCAAAACACTTCATTAAAATGAGACGAAAATTCTTCCAAACGAATATGACTTATAGCTTCAAAAAGGGTTGAAGGTGCGATTGCAAGTTCAGAAAGTAACGACCCGATTACCGACAACCCGAAACTCGATCTCCCCAAATTCTCATCAAATTTTGCTAAAACTTCAATATCTTGAGCCGGGTATTCTTTCTTTCGCCTACCTTTCATTAACAAGATTGCATCTTTCAATGGCAATGGTTGAAGTTGCATTGGATCAAAGCTCATAACTCTTGGCAGCCGAGTTGTGATAATAACATGTGATCCACCTGTGTTTCTTGGTATCAAATCATGTAAATCCTTCCCTTCCCACAAATCTTTTTCTGTTTCAAGATTATCGATTATCAGTAAATACGGCATATCACGAAATAACTCGCGTTTGACCCGTTTGAAAGCTTCTGTTTCTTGTTCATCAAAGCTCCTAATCCTCCCTCTTTCTTTCTCTTCATCTGCACTTATATCTAACCCTAAATTTATTGACAAATTAAATATATTCTGCCTGAAATACCTTGCTTCCCCACCTACCCACAACACCATTTTGTATCTTTGAGAATACCTGTGTGCAAACTCTAATGCAAGCTCTGTTTTCCCCATTCCTGGACCTCCGTTGATGCATACAATGCTACTTCCAAAGTTCTTGTATTTCCCACTCTTTGTTTTCTTGTATTTTGGCCTTTTTAATGAGTTTCGACCAATAACCGGTTCAACCCAAGCTTCTAATTTCGGTTCTTTACACTTTCCCACTTCCAAATTTATGAATTTCCCATTTCTACCCCCATCCCCTTCACTTTGTTCATCTGCAAGCCCTTCTGATGTTCCTGGTGTTTGGTCTTTGCCAGCATTTACAGTATGTTCATTCTCGAAATCCTGACACCCGAAGAAAGCAGACTCGATTTCCGCCAGCTCCTTTTCTCGACCTACAAAAAAACGGTTTTTTGGAAACTGAATTTCATGGACACTTTCAATTTCTTTTTCAGCTATACTCATTCTTCCCAGTTTGCCCCTTAAGATCCCTGCTGCTTTTGACACACATGACCGCCAATTACCCTCGTTTGCTTCCAGTTTAAACTCGTGTGACTTCATTAACCCGTCGATCACTTCTTTGCCTTCTTTACCGTCTGGATTCTGGCCTAAAAGATTTACAACTTCGTTTAGATCGGTGTCGAAGAACAATGGAATCAGATTCTTCTTTTGAGCAAAGAATCTGATTTCTTCTAGGCTTAGATAACTCAGCAGGCTCTCTTTAGTGACAACCACAACACCAAATGTGACTGAGCATATGACTCTGTCAGCAATCTCGTGACTTTGAGAGTCTGAGTATTTTGCTCTGTCAGCAACAAAGCATGCAATGCCTTGAAGCTCGAGCTCCGACTTGAGCCATTTACAGAACCGGATCAAGTTCGGGTTTTGCCCGTGGTATCCTATGTAAACATCACAGCTTCTTAGTTTAGCATTAGCAGGAGAAACAGACCCTTTCTGGAAGGAAACCCGAGGAATGGGAAACGAGAATGAGACTCGTGGCGCATTATTCGAATTCGTATTGGGTTCGGATGAAGGTATGGGAACACAGTTGACGATTTTGAGCTTCGTGTCGTCTGAAAAATCATATCTTTCTGATGGGGGAGTGTGGGAACTGCTTGGGATATCATCGTTACCAGACCCACTGTAGGATAGAGGAGTGGATGGGTGAGTGAATGTAGTTGGTGTAGTGGTTCCTGTGCCGTTGCCGTTGGCGGTTTCGGTTTCTTGAGGATGAATGGGATCGTCTCTGGTGGCTCTGGGTGATATGTAAGGGGATTGCAGGGCGGAGACAAAAGCGGAAGATGCCGGTGAGATTAGAGATGGAGAGTTATATGGAGATGATGAAATTGATGTTGCAGTAACAATGTTGGTTAAGATTTCTTTTCTGGGATTTTGGGCGGAGTTTGATATTTTGATGGTGAGGTTTGTGGTGGCTACCGGTGGCGATGGTGGTGGCAGCGGTGGTAGTGGTGGTTGGGCTTGTTCTTGATTCATATTCACAGAATACCTTTTACAAGAAATCTTGTAAAGATTGGATTTTTATCCAAGAACTACAATCACAACAAAAGGGTATATGTCAAAATCATTCAAGAAAACATCTTTTTTTTATCAAGATTGAAAGTGGGTGTGTGGGAATCAATCAAGAACAGAAGTCTGATTCCAGTTTGCTCAAATTTATGCTGGCAGAATAGGTCAAAAAAGGATTCAAATCTGTGGTGATGAGTGTGATTGTGATTGTGACTGTGATTCAGAAACTGTGATGAATGCAACAGTAGACTTTATGTGCAGGAAGAAGGGGTTACATACATGTGAAATAATACTTCAGCTTCTTTCATTTGTGGGCCTTCACTAGTCAGATCTCACAAGTACCACCAAACCCCACCGTTTTTAACCCTTCACATATATGAGATTATTGTAGTACAACATCCAAAGCTGAAGGTACATGTTTACCTGGAAATATTTGAAACACCAACTTAGAGAACCCTATCTCTCTTTCAAGAAGATGTGCAGAAGGTAAGACCAAATGGGTTAGATCCACAATGTTTTGATTATATAAAATACTTGTTTAAGTGGCTTAAAAAGAAGCTGCAGAGAGTGTGTTATGGTGTAAACAAACCATTTTCATTGGGGTTAGCCAATTTCTTTTTGTTTTATGTGCTGTCTAGTTTACAATTCAAAATCTTGGGAAATTACTAAAATAGACACATGTTTTGACTGGAATCTAACATGGGGGTTGCCCAAGGTGGGCAGAAAAGTAAATTTTGAAGAGGAAAGAGGTTTTTGCCTTTTGGAGATTAAAGATCAGAACTTGTTGGCAATGGTGATCTTTAATTAATTTATTGTAATAACATATATGATATATTAGTTTAAAATCACTTATTAATATGTTTGATTCCTTAGCCAGCCATGTACAGGTCTAGGGTAAATGTTAAAATTTTGCTCCCCTTTGTCTGACATGTATGATGGCAAAAATGTTTCTAAATTTGAATACTTGTTAGATTTTCAAATACAACCAACTAATGTTAAATTCTGAGTATAATTAGTGCAGCCACAGGAGTGGGGTTTGGGTCCTTTTTTTCCCTATTGAATGAAGGTTGAACACCAACCCGCCTAGAAAGCTGCGAATAGGTTTCGCCCGAAGCATTGGACCAATGATCACCCATGACTTTAAAAGGGCTAGCATCATTTCTCCATTGTCCTAGCTGTCCGGTCCGATTCTCTTTTTCCTATACTTAAAAGCCGGTATGCTTTTTCGGCTCGCAATTGACACTCAGTTCATATCTTTAATTTAAGTTCGGAAGACATCTCCTTTGTGATCAGTAATTTGATGGTCTTCCGTAAAGACTTTCATGCGCACCTTCCTTCCATAGCGTTTGAACTCAAAACTAAGCTAAGCGTTTTGGTTTAAGCTATTGAGTGGTTTTAGGTATGACTGTTCACAAGTCGAATCGAGCGGATCTTTGCTTGTGTTTGACTTGTTTTGAAACTGAATCGAGCCAATCGGATCGCGTTAAATTTTCAAGCGAGCGCAAACGAGTAGCGAACAATTTTATACAACCCAATGATCTTGTGTGTCATACGTTTTATACTACACCGAATAAGGTTTAATAAATTAAAACTCAGCCACATTTCATTATATAATATTTTCATAGATAACAATACGTTGTGACTGATTATGAAGCTGAAGTTGTAGCTGATAAGGTGGAGAGCATATTGCAGAGAATGATGACGTTAAAAACGGGAGATAATTGAAAAAATATCTTTTAACGGCTTAATATTTAACTTTTATGTTTAATGTAGAATTTTTTAGTAGGTTGATTGATTAAGTATGTATAAATATAAATATATATATATTTGTGTATAATTGGTCAAATCTACTAGAGTGTTACGTATAAATTATATATACATATTAATTCGAGCCGAACCAAACCGAGCAGACCTTTGCTCGTGCTTGGCTCGTTTACAAACTGATCCGAGATGATCGTCTCGTTTACAACCGAGCAAAAATTCGAACGAACATTTTTCAAGCAAATTCCGAAAGAACGTCGAGTGGTTTGAACAACCTTAGTTTTAGGAGGGGATGCCTTTGTGGGTGTTTTTAGTTTTTATTGAGAGGAAATCGATGCTTTCAAAGATTAGATTTTTTTTCTAAGGCTCAAATAAAAAAATACTCTAAAAATTGGAAAAAGTATTATATTCGACCTAGCGTCTTGTTAGTGGTCTCATTGTGTTTTATGGTCGTTATTGTGTAATATTTAAAACTATGAGTTTTAAAAATACACTGGTGAAAAATAAAATCGTTGTGTTTTTTAAATTTAATACATAATGATAAATAACAACAATTTTATACAATGTATGAAAAGTAATAACAAAAATAACACAAATGTATTATTTTCAATACCATGAGTTTTGAATATTTGATAAATACATTAGTGAAAGTGGATTATTGTGCACTTTTAATTTTAAAACACAATGATGGATAACAAAGTTAATCTTTTTAAAACACAATGATAGATAACAAGGTTAATCTATAGAAACAACGACAATAATAACATAAACGCAAAAATACAATAATAAATACATATAACAAATGATGTAAAATATAACGTATATGACACAATAAACGTATATGACATAATAAACTGATTTATTTGACGCAATTATCAAAATACCATTATCTTTAAAAGTACATAAGAACATCTTTCATACTCACAAGACCATAATTTTTTTATACCTTTTAGATTAAATACTATTTCTTTATAACACTACCCTTTCAAATATGACAACTAACTAGAGTGTTTTTTTCCTTCGCTTTTAGCACTTAGTGTTGTGAAATCTCTTTACAATTTTATTTTGGGCATTAAAAAATTTCTTTCACATATAAAAATTAAAGCTCTTGTGAGAGGAGTTCCTCTTGTTTTCTCAAATAGCTCTTTATGTTGCGGAATGGAGTCATCATATCATATCACATTCTGTGGCAATGTAGATTTGCAGCCCATGTATTGTCAGATATTTTTGCTTGGTTTTGCAGCTTAATTCGGGAGTTACTAATGGTCGATCCCTAGTTTGGTGCGCGGTTCAAGCAACTTAAAGAAGGCTTGCGGTTCATTTGGAAGGCATGAAACGATAGTATCTTCGACACAAAGCCACAATCGGTGTCAAGCACAGTGAAGGTCATCAAATCTAACACTTCTCGTGGTTGACGTTTAGAACAAAGCTAGTTGATTTAGCTAGTTTAACACATTTGGTGAAACTTTTCATTTTCAACTTTTCAACCATAGCTTCGTGTATTATGTCCGATCCTAGCGTCTTGTTGGTGGTCTTTTTATTTATAAATCACCGTATGGAAACTTGATAACATGAAAATAAGAGTGTTTATCGATTCGGTTATAAGTTTGTTCGGTTTATTTTGTTTTGAAGTTTTTTTAGGTATAAAAGTTTTTTTAGGTATAACCGAAAACCAAACCAAACCGAATTGAGAATATGACCAACTGAACCAAATTCAACCGATTTCAATTCGGTTCGGTTTTGGTTAAAAACCGAAACAACTAAATTGAACCGAAAAAAAAAACGAAATTACTCTTTGTTTTTTCATTTCAATTCTTATTGAGTTTAAATAACGTTTATTAGAATCACCTCTCATGTACATTTATTAAAATATACATACCAAATAATTAAACTCCTAAAATGTTAAGAATTTTATTTTTTAAAAATATAACTAGTCGACTTTAACTATCTGATAGTTGAGATTTAAAAATGAGTTTTTATGTTTAGAGACAAGATAATAATGTGTTATTGGGCTAAAAATAAACCACTTTTGAGAGTTTAGGCTTTTGTAGTTTGGGTAAACTTACAATTACAAAAATATATATAAATTCTAACATATTGAGTTCTGTTAATTTGGTTAACCGAATAAACCGAATTCAAAAATTGCCTATAACCGAAAACCCAATTCACAATTCGGTTTCTGTTAGGAACCAAACCGAAAACCAAATTCAAGATTCGGTTCGGTTTTTCGGTTATAAATACGGATCAGTTTTAGAATTTTTTTTTTCTGTTTTCGGTTTCTTTACACACACTTTGATTAAAAGTTTTGGGGTTACATTCAGTTGATGGTAACATGATACAACGTCATGTTGATGTGGACTTCTTATATAAGAGTAATTTAAGTTTGTTTTTACACTGAACATAATAATACAACAAAGTAGTTCTTTATTAATTTGTATGAACTATTAATATTATAAAATTTAGTTATGTAACAAAAACTTTTCTAAACACTTATATAATCAAACAAATGATTTGTATGAAGTTTATGTAGTTTATACACATATAGTTTACGGAGATAATTACGATAATGTTTCTTTGTTAAATGGGGATGGGTGAAAGACTCAAACTAACGGGAAAACTCGATACCTGATTAAACGTTTGGAACTGATGACGTGATAGGTATTAGGGTATAACACTCGATTGAAATTAGTTATGAAAATTTTTTGTGTGGTTATGATACAAGCCTGATTACCTGAACATTTATGCATGCATTGAGACCAAATATATTAATATAACATGTTGTTATTTATAGACTTATTAGGGATATATCAGACTATATAATATTTTAATAGGGTTTTTATATGAATTTTAAGTTCAGGTATAGGTAACGATCACTTGATGAATATGTACACGATTACTAGATTATGGGATTAGGATTCATTTTACACACTTTTTACCCAGCCCACCTTCGTCCATAGTGCTAAACATGTAAAATAATAAGTGTTAGATCAATGTAGTAAAAAACTAAAAACACACACCTATAGCCTGTTCATGAATGATAATTTCTAGAGAAAACTTTTCATGCTTAAGCATAAATTTCAATGAACGCATACACATGCTAAAAATTTGGGGTGCAAATGCACACACATATGCGTACCAATACATATTCATTTAGTATGCCAACCTAGACTCATGTGGCCTTAATGGTTGAACACCTTCACGAGGCACTGGTTTCATCATCAAACAACATATTGGTGATCGAGAGAAGAACAAGAAGTAAGCTAACACGAGATTAGGGGTAGGGCATAAAATGGGTTGTGTTCATAGATTAATCAAAGGACTTCGTAAATCATACAGAGCTAGATTGAAACGTATGCTAGCGGACCATATTTAGATTACTAGACCATCAATCCCGATAAACCCCCTAACACTGTATTTACTCATCTGATGACAAAGTCAACGTCATATTCCATGTTTTTAACTATCTAGATCACCGATTTTGCATTAGTGATATCATCCGGTAGTAAAAATTTTGCATTAGTGATAATTTACCTTTTTTAAGATTTTTAATAGGCTTCATTGATGATTAGATGGAACTATTGCATTAGTGATATCATCCGGTAATAAATTTATTATCGGTTTCCCTACGTAGATGTCATATCCATCTTACAATACCTAGGGCCATGTAAGAGCTATCTTTAAGGATCTTGTCATTAGGCATGACATGCTAAATGACATGCTACGGGGCCTTCGCATCGTGCCATGCACCGTTGCGCGAAGAAAGTTTGTCGTGGCAGCTACACTACATGTCACACCCTTCCCACACAAATTCATCTAATTATTATTATTTTGTTTATTGTGAAAAATAAAGTGTTTGTGAGTGAAAAGGTTAAGGAAAACCATTGCATTAAATGAAAGATGCTAATGTGACGTTGAGTTGGAGTTGAAGATAATAAAACGAAGAGAACACAATTGCATATGATCTATCATTCAAAACTAAATGTTGAGTGCACACAACGTATAACACGAGGAAAGGCCATGCTAGCATATAATGCATTTACCATTACACCCACTATTACACACTATTAGTAGATGTTGAAAGTTTCTTTAAAGAGATCTCACGAAAGTCACTTTTCATCAATCATTTAAATTCATTTTTTTCCTCTTTTACCTCTTCTATTTTATTTTTTATTTTCCATGAAACATTTTCAATCAATCGAATAAAAATTCGTTAAGCAATGTATGATGTTTTTTCAAATATTATTAAATAAACACCCCTTCAAAGATGTCACATCCTCTTCTTTCTTTCATTTACCACGATCAAACATTACCACTGTCTTGCCGCTCTCGAGACCAACACCAATATGTTCTCTTTCAAACTCTCTCTAGTCTTTTCTTTCTTCGGTTGCAACAACAAACGGTAGTTTGGTCCACTATGTTGGTGGTTTAGGGTTTTTGTCTTAGGTTTAGAAGTGGTTGATGGTCGTCCACATAGTTGTTCATGGTTGCAGGGTGACCTAAGGGGCTAAACCCTAAAACAACTGCTTTGGATCCTTATTTTCTTAGATTCTCGTTTTAAAACTTTCATTTTGGTTTGAGTTGTCGGTATACCAGGCTAGGAAGCCAAACAATAGGGAAGGAAAATCCGACAATAAAACAAGCTCTTAAACATTGAATGCTGAAAGATTAGGGTAAAAAGAAAGGAAAGAACTAAAGCATTGGATTTGATTTTTACATATCATTCAAACAATAAAAATCATGTTAAAATTGCATAACACATTAATTACATAACTTAAATACCAAAAAACAATATAGTAACTTTGTCCAACTTAACAAATTTTTTTGTAATACGACACATAACGAATAACCCTATGCTTTCTCCTATGCAATTCGCTCTTTACTGTTCAAACTTTTATTTTATTTTATAAAAATCTTTCTATTTCTTAAAAACTACTACTATTTACCAAGTCAATATATAAATCATATGTGATGTGATATGACTCAAGCAGTTGTATACTTGTATGGTGGTTCCAAAATGTACTACTAATAATGCAAGATGTACAAGCAGAAACTTGCATCACTGTACCATACATGTGCCGGTTGTACTTTCTCAGTTTCTCCACACAAATTTATTCCAACTTCAATTACTTTCATTTTATTATTATTATTATCATCATCGTCATAATCATCATTATTATTATTCATAAATTCCATCTCTATAAACTTCTACATCCTTCTGCAAATTAGGGTTTTCTGATTCTTCAATCGGATCCGTATTCCCTCAATCAAATCTCTCTTCTGTCATCTATGAACCCTAAGGTACGTTGTTACGATCCGTTAGCATTTTCACTTCAAATCTATATTCAAATCGTCTGTTGATCCGCTTTGAATCGAAGTTTTTAGTGTTGAATTTGAAAACACAAGCGATTGAATCGAATCCGATCGATATTCATCTCGAATTTCTGAATTCAGTTTACGCAGATCGCGTTTCGTGATTCAGTTTCCGTAATTTGATCGTAATTAGGGTTGTTTTGTGAGTTGTTAGTTTGATATTGATTCGCGAACAGTAGGTTTTAGTTATGGATTTGGAAACTGATACTAAAGTGAGAGATAATGGAAAGTTTGATGCTGAAAGTATTGATAGGAAATCAACCAACGCCATAGAAGGTGAAGGTACTGTAGGGAAGACTGAGGTTTTGCCTGAAGGTTCTGTAGGGTTGTCTCCGTCGCCGGCCACCAAAGGGAGGGGGCTGAGGAAGTGGCGGAGGATTCGTCGCGAATCCGGTGGGGAGAGTAATGATATCTTTGATAGTAATAGGAAAAGGGGTATGACTACTTTACCTGCTGGGAAGAAGCAGAGTGAAGGCTCTAGTTCATCAACAAACGCGATCTCGAATGTTATTGGTAACGCGTTAGATCATCTTTCTCTTTATGGAGATTTGAGTTTGAAAAAGGGGCCTGATTTAGCATCCAGGGCGGATTCTGATAATAGTGAGGATCGAAACAGCAGGTCTTCAACAGCAGCTAGTGCTCCGAGAGTGAACCACGAGGTGCCTGTAGTAGGTTTGGGGTTTAATATGATTGGGAAGAATTCAGAGGTTTTGGTGCAACGTGGTGATCAGCAGGAGAAAGGTCGTAATGCAACAAAGAAGGCTCGAGGGGTGAAAATCAAGAAGGAAAACTCGATTTCCAGCATGGAGTCTGACTCTAGAAGCTCAAATTTTGTTTTCTTGCAGGCTGCTAACTCTGTGACAAGTAATAGTAGAGCGAATGGCAGGTCTGGAAACTATGATGAAGATGATAGTGATGATGCGCGAAATGGTGACACTTTAAACTATGTATCGCATACTACATCTAGCAAAAACGAGGCGGAATATGGAAATGTCTCACATGAAGAAGATTTAGCAGGTGAGAATTCTTGGGAGGTTAAGGAAGAAAAGATTGATGATCGTGTAGGGTATGGGGATCCTGATGCTTTGCTTGAATTGATCATACCGCTTCATTTGGCTCAAGAAGCCCTTGAGAGAGGTAATGTTCCGTTCTTTTCGTTCTCTATGTTATATATCAGTTATTGTTATTTTATAATTATTATGGTTAATTGGTTATTTCTTAGCAGAAGTTCAGAAGTTGAAGGATGTTGGTAAAGAGGATATTTCATCCTCTGATGATCACGTGTTGAAATCCAATGATTATGTTCATTTGCAAAGCAAGCTTGAGGAAGCTTTTGCTATGCTTGAGCTCAAGAACGCCAGGATCTCTAAACTTGAATACATCTTAAATTCTACAAAGATAAAGACCGAGTTTGACGACCTATTGACAAAAAGAATCGCAGCTGAGATGGAATATCTGGTAATATCGAAAACAATCCAAAACCTGAAGGCGGGTCCAATTGATCTTGCAGTAGAACAAAAGAATGCACCAGCAACGGTAACGACGACAGCAATAGCACCAGAACTAGAGGATGCGAAGAAACTGAAAAATAGGGTATGGAGATATGTTTGTTGTTTCATAATGCAGTTGATTTTGCTGCTTGTAGTTTTATGCATCTTTGTCTTGAAGTTTTCATCCAAATCTGTGGAGGTTATACCCACTTGATTTGATCTGGGATCTGTTTTTTGTATCATTATGTAACTTCCATATGTTTTTGATATCGGTAGATTATATATTTGTTGGCTGTTTATCTTTTGTTTGTAAACGACTTTTATAGCTGGAATTTATTATATATCAATTTTGTTTATTAAGTTGTGTTTGGAGAGTTTCTTGATGGCATTTTTTTGAAGAATGGTTGACATTTTAAAAATAATATTGAATGAAGGTGTAGAGTTTGGGTTGATAGCTTAGTGGTAAACCGTTAAAACGAGACGTTTTAAGGCCATCCAAGTACAAAACTACAAATATGGTTAGGAGAAGTTAAAAGGTCTTAAAATTGAGTATTGTAGTTCTAAAGAAATAGAACAAAGGTGATCTGTACACCACGCCATAGGATTGTTAAGAGGTTGGGCATGAGACAGGTTTTGGTAATTTTAGTCCTATATCATTTTACAATCATAGTTACAAAAAAATCGATTGCCCCATACGCCTAGGCGACTAAATTGGGTGAAGCGCATTTAATGCGCTTTTAGTTCCTAGGTAATCTTTTAGTTAATTTCCGATGAGATTCCAACCGGAATCCGGTGAGTTTTTGGTCAGTTTTATGGCATCCAGGAGCTGCTTCTTCTTTGTTCTTCATTTTTAAGGGCAGGAGAGATAACTCTACTATATTTAGGTTGAAAAGATGACATAAAAGAGTAGAAAACAATTTTACTTTTTAGGTGTAAGAAAAAAAAGATTAAAATATGAAAAGAAAACTATTTTGTGCTAAAAAAACACACGTTTCTATCATACAAAGATCTACACTGTACATTTACTGAAAATACAGGTTTAATAAAATAACTTAATTGATTATGGTTTATTTTGAAGAAAATTGTATTTTCCAATACACAATATATATTTTTTCATTATGCTTATTTTCCCTCAGGCCCACGCTTTTTTTGATCATTCATTATCAGTAATCATCATTCGTTATTATGTGTTTATACTAAACTAAATTCTTGAAAGTGTACACACACACATTTAATACATGTATGATTCGATCTTTCAATCAATGACAAAAGTAGTAGAAGAGATCTATCTGTTTTTAGAAAATGAAATTTGCAGGAGAAAACTTATAAAAGGAGCTTTGAACAATCATGTTGAGGCTTCTTTATCATTTCTCCATGCTTATATCGAAAAGTAAACATTCGTTTAGTCTCTTAATGATGCGAATGCCGATTTGATTGTTTGGATCTGTTCATGAGTTTTATTTTCTGTTTGGGCTCTTTTGGTTAGAGCTATGATGTACTCAAACTCAAAGCAAATTTAATTTCTGTTTGTACTTTCTATTGTCACTTACTTTGGCTCAAAGAACTTCACATTTATTTAAGTACAAAAATAGCCAAAAAGAGCATGATTGACCACACAAAAGAGCTCAAATATTTGCAACAAAAATACAATACTTTCAACTGAAATGTTGATACCGTAAACAACATCTTTGAATTCCGAAGGTTAGGTGGTGGTGGGGTGCCTACACCACTTCATCACACCATATACCCACCAATCAAATAATGACACGACACACTACGC
>BJCM01134128.1:0-32900 GCA_018326385.1 Flaveria bidentis
TGTTTCTTTCTACTTTATGTACTTTTATCATTTTTGTAATATATTAGGATGTGAGTTATGGCATGTCATAGTCACTAGTCAAAAGGCAATCTGCCTTTTGACTCTACATTGATTTTGTTGTTGTCTAGATCATATATCCAGCTGGCCTTCAAAGTATGGCCGACTGTAATATGTAGTATAAAGTATCTCTAGTCCTTTGTATCTTAATGTATTCTATGTAAAACTTGTAAGGAACTAGAGAGCAATATACAACATTCTTAATGTCTCTCATTTACTTGTGTTTCTTAGTATCATTCTTACTGGTTACTAGTTCCTCATTTTATATTTTAAGTGCTCCAATATCAATCTCTCCTCATTATGTGTTTTGTTGTAAGTGACCAAACTCCCTTAAACGGTCCTGTAATTGGTATCAGAGCATTCTAGGCTCTTGATAGTAAGATCTCACCATCTTAAGATCCCTCACACACACAAAATACTTAACATCTCAAATGGCAGCTATCACTAAAGCTGATATGGAAACTGGAACCATGACAAAGTCCCCACTGATTACTCTTGAAGATTTTGACACTTGGTGCCAAAGAATGGAAGGTTTCATCAAGTCTCAAGATTCCAGGATGTGGGAATCTATTATCTTAAGACCTTACATACCAAGCACCTCATCAGATACTGCTGGAGGTAGTATGATTCTAAAGGTTGTGGCTGACTACTCTGATGAAGATAGAAAGAGAGTAGAAATTGATCAGAAAGCCATGACAGCCTTTCAGACTACTTTTCAAAACTCTATATACATAGATTTCAAGAAATGCAAAACAACTAAGTAGTTGTGGGATGGATTGAAACTAATGTATGAGGGTTTTACTGCAGCCAAGGAGAACAAGAAGGATCTCCTGAAGCAGTCGTTTGAAACCATTTGGTATCCACTGAGAATACCATAAAACTTAGTCAAAGTGAGAGTCTTAAGGTTCTCAGTCCTCTTGATAACAACACAATAATGTGTCCATTTCCTATGAAGAGAGACATGAACTTCCTTACAATGGAGATGAACACGCAAAGTTCATCTGGTAACTCTAGCAATCAAATGAGTTTAGGCCTGTATGTGACTGAAAGGGATAGCATAGAACCTCAACATCATATTATATGCTACCCTCACAACTCACAAAAGGGTCCTTTCATCACCTTCCCGGAGAAACCAAGAGAAAGCTACACTCAAGAGAGACCATTTCAAGAGACAAGTTCTTCACATGCCTTTGTGTCTTCTGATGAAAGCTTAGGAAACTTCCTATTCACCCTTTAAGACCTGGATTGTATCCATCTAGATGACCTGGAGTACATGGATATAGTCCAGCAGATGGCTCTTCTCACTCACAGTGCCACGAAGTTCTACAAGAGGACAGGAAGGAGGTTTCCCAACAATACAGCCAGTGGAAAGTTTGGGCTGGATAAAAGCAAAGTCAAGTGTTACAACTGTAACCAAATAGGTCACTTTGCTAGGGAGTACAAGGCACCAAGGACAAATGGTGGCCAAGCACAAACCTGACCAAACTACACTAAGAAAGTCACCTAGAATGAGAAGCCAAAGCAGCAAGCTACAATTGTTGTTGAAAATGGAGGCTTTAACTGGAGCTTTCAGGTGAAAGATGCATCTCCAAATTAAGCATTAATGGATGACCATGATGAAGCTAAGGTATTGGAAAATCTCTATACACCTGAATGTATTGCTAAAATTAATAGATACAGGTCCTAGAACAGAAAGATGAGATATGATCTTGAGTCCTTGAATATCTTAAAATCGGATTTCAAAAAGACTGAAAATGATTATAAGTTAAAGACAAAGGACTTAGAGAAAACCATTTCAATTTTTAAACAAGAGCACACCAATTATAGGACTCAGATCAAGGATCTCATAACCAAGTTGACTGAATACCAGGCTGAGCTTGTGATCAGCAAAGCCAGGGCAGAAAAACGGGTTCTTGAAGAAGAGACCATAAAGAACATCATATCCTCATCCTTTCATGCAAAAGTTTGTTATCAGAACAAGCAGGTCCTGGGATCTAGTGAGATAGCTCCTCCGCACACAATCTTGTCCGTAAGATCTCCTCAATGTGGAACTTATGAAGATGAGCTTCCTCTCATAGACCCCTTGACTGAAGAGGATGAAGAAGTGATAGTCGAGAATACCTCTAAGAAGAGTGAAGAAGAGGATTCTAAGGAGGGTCACTATCCTTCTGAGGAGAGTAAGAAGCCTGTGATGACCAAGTCTATGAGAAAGAACTTGATCAGAAAGAGCAAGAGAAAAGCAAAGAAGGCTCAAGAGATTAAGGCCACGTTTGACTCTTAGCAGAAACAAGTCTTTATCTCTGCAGAGTTTGAAGTGGTTAAAACTAAAGACATCAACTTGAACTCTAGTAGCAAGAGTTTTGGTTCATGTTCAAATCATCCCAGCATCAAGAAAAAGGCTGATTAGTTGTGTACCACTGCTACACAACCCGAACCATCCAGCTCCAAGTGCAGTTCTCACCCTAAAAGAAGTATCTCAACATCTGCAAAGATGAAGGTGGAGAAGAAAAGTGATCAAGTTCAGCCTTGTTCTCAAAAGAAGGCTCTTAGGAAGAAGAAAATGAATAGTGTTATGTATGAAAGTACTTCTCATCTTGCTAAATATTGGGTCTATAATCCAAGAAGCACTCTCCACGTGACCAAAGAAGAGATTTCTAAGAGTTCCAAGAAGAAAATAGCTTCGGATGGAATTTTTTTCCTTCGGAAGCTCTAAAATGAAGATGAAGGAAAGTGGAAAATTGCCTTCGGAAGAAAATTTGGTCTTGGAAGAAGGGAATACTTCCAAAGCACTGAAGTCTGCTGCAGTGATAGCAAGATCTTCCAAAGGGCCGGTCATCAGAACATCCAAATTTTGTCAAACTTCCGAAGTATTGAAGGTCATGTCTAAACTTCCAAAGGTGGTGTGGAAGTTCAAGAAAGACCAAGTGACTAAAAGTTCTCCATTAACAACAGCAAAGGATTCTCAAAATATGACTATAGGATCAATTACTGTTTCATTACCTTCACCTTCTTTTGATAAACCCAAGACAAGCAAGGCTTCGGTTTTCAAATGTAACTAACCACCTTTTTTGTGCAGGAACAACTCAAGAGAATCAAGAATGTCTGGATCATTGATAGTGGTTGTTCTAGGAACATGACAAGCAATAGGTCACTACTCCAAAACTTTGAAAGAATTGATAGAGGGCCAGTTGCTTTTGGTGGAGATGAGGGTGGTTACATATCTTTAAGGGGAAAGGTGACAAATGGTAAGCTCAACATTGAGAAGGTAAACTTTGTTAAAGAGCTTGGATACAATCTTGTAAGTGTATCTTAATTTTATGATTAGATTCATAACATGCTCTTCACTGAGCATGAGTGCATTGTTCTCAAGCCCGGGGTGGTCATTCCTCATGTGCATATTCTGTTTAGAGCCCCCGGGAAAGGGAACATGTACAAGATGGATCCGCAAGAAACATCTCCCTTAGGAGAAATTTCATGATTTCTGTCTAAAGCAAATATTGTGAGTATTTTTTTCTGGCATAAAAGAATATACCATGTAAACTTTAAGAACATGAATAAACTAATTAAGAATGATTTGATAACTAGAATGCCAAAGAAAGAGTTTACAAGTGATGATCATTGTGTTGCATGCCTGAAGGGAAGCAACACAAGGTATCTCACAAGCCAAAGGAAAGAATCTCCATCACTACTCCCTTACACTTGTTACATATGGATCTCTTTGGCCCCATTAGTGTAATAAGTCTAAGAAGGACCTATTATTGTTTAGTGATCACAAATGACTTCACAAGATTCACTTGGGTCTTCTTCCTTAGAACTAAGGATGGGACTCTTAAGATTCTGAAAATTTTCAGCTTAAAGTTTGAGAATCAATCTGATCACAAGGTGAAAACCATAAGATGTGATCAAGGAACTAAATTCAAGAACCAAAACCTTGATACATTTTGTGATGAAAAGGGTATTACAAGACAATATGGTGCTCCCAGGACTCCTCAACAAAATGGTGTTACTGAGAGGAGAAATAAGACACTTATTGAAGTTGCAAGAACTATCTTGTCTTACTCTAAACTGCCTATCACCTTCTAGGCAGAGGCAGTCAACACTGCTTGCTATGTTGAAAATAGAGCTTTAGTAGTTAAAACACATGGTAAGACTCCTTATGAACTTTGGCATAAAAGGAAACCTTTCATTGGTTTTCTAAGGTCTTTTGGATGTCCTTGCTTCATCTTGAATACCAAACATCAAATTGCCAAATTTTCTGAGAAATCAGATAATGGACATGTCATTGGGTACTCATCCCAAGGTAAGGCTTATAGAGTATACAATCTCAGAACCAGGATTGTTAAAGAGTTAGCCAATGTGACTTTCAATGAATATACACCCTGTGTAACTAGTTATGGTCCTGACTAGCTATTTGATCTTGATTTAGTTACCAATTGTTTTAACAAATCTTGTGAGAATGTTTCAGGGTCTATAGATATTCTACCAACAGGTGATTCTGATCCAAGATTTGAGTTGACAAGACCATCAAGCTATACAACTTCAACTCTAGTTGTAACTAATTCTACAAATGAAGTTTCCATCAGCACTATAACGACCAATTCAGCTGATACATCTGAGTTGTCTTCAAATTCCAGCTCAGAGGCTCAACAACCAGATAAAGAAGCTTCAAATATAGAAGATCATGGTGGTTGTGATAGTGATCAAGAATTTCTTGATGCTGACAACCACTCCATTGAAGACAACATCAATGATGTCACACACTCATTAGATCAAGTCTCACTTGATAAGTGTGCTGATAAGATGGGAGAAACATCAATGCCAAATTTAAATTTTTCTAATTTAGATCTCTCTCAGAAACTTGTTGTGATCCCTCAACTAAGGATCCACAAGTCTCATCCCACGTCAAACATCATTGGAGATGTTGACTCAGGGGTAAGAACAAGATGAAAAACCCATAATGCAAATGTTTGTATTCACTCTTGTTTCTTATCTTAGATAGAGCCTAAGAAAATTGATGAGGCTCTGAAGGATAAAAGTTGGGTTGAAGCTATGCAAGAGGAGATGCTTCAATTCAAAAGGCAGAAGGTTTGGAACCTATGTACTCTTCCTCATGGGAAGACTACTATAGGAACCAAATGGGTTTTTAGGAATAAGAAGGATGATAGAGGACTTGTCATAAAAAATAAAGCTAGACTAGTTGTTCAAGGGTATACACAAGAAGAAGAAATTGACTATAGATGTCTTTGCTCTTGTGGCAAGACTGAAAGCTGTAGGATTCCCTTGGCATTTGCTGCATCCAAGAACTTCAAGGTCTATCCAACTTGATGTCAAATGTGCTTTTTCTCTATGGAGTAATTAATGAAGAGGTGTATGTCAAACAACCACCTGGCTTTGCAGATCTTGATCATCTTGATTATGTCAGCAAGCTTGATAAGGATCTTTATAGGCTGCACCAAGCACCAAGAAAGTTGTATAAGACTCTATCTTAGTATCTCTGCAAGCATGGATACAGACGAGATACTATAGATGGAACTCTATTCATCAAAGGAATAGGAAATGACATGATGCTAGTTCAAGTATACGTAGATAATATCATCTTTGGTTCAACTAATCCAAAGCTCTGCAAAGACTTTGAGAAGCTGATGAAGGATAGATTTGAAATGAGTGCCATTGGGGAACTCAATTTCTTTCTCGGAATTCAAGTAAAGCAAGCTGAAGATGGCATCTTCATAAGTTAGTCAAAGTATGTTCAGGACATACTTAAGAGGTTCAACATGATTGATTGCAAGGTTGCTAAGACTCCCATAGCAAGAAATCACTCCCTTGGGCCTGACCTTGAGGGGGAGTGTGTGGATGAACATCTCTACAGGGCTATGATTGGGTATCTTATGTACCTTACAGCTAGCAAGCCTGATATCATGTTTGCCACATGTGTGTGTGCAAGATATCAAGCCAACCCCAAGATGTCACACCTAATCATGGTTAAAAGAATTTTAAGATATCTCAAAGGTGCCTTAACACTAGGCCTTTGGTATCCAAAGAATTCTGACTTAAATCTGTATGCATATACAGATAGTGACAATGGTGGATGTAATATGACTGCAAAGTCTACATCAAGGGGATGTCAGTTTCTTGGTAGAAGGGTTGTCTCTTGGCAACGCGAAAAGCAATCTTGTGTCTTTCCATCAACTGTTGAAGCTGAATACATTGTTGCTGCAAGCTTCTGTGCTCAAGTGCTTTGGATTCAGAATCAGATGCTTGACTATGGGTTCAACTTTAAAAAGACTCCCATTCACATAGACAACAACAGTGACATTTCTATTACAAAGAATCATGTGCAGCACTCAAGGACAAAACACATCAATATCAGGTATCATTTTATTAGAGATAACTTTGAAAAAGGGTTTATCAAATTAGTCAAGGTTAACACAAATGAACAATATGCTATTTGTTCACTAAAGCTTTTGATGAGCAGAGATTTAAATATTTCATATCAGCTATTGGGATGATTAACCTTGAATAGCTTTTTCTTAAAACTAATTCATATTATTTCTAAAAATTATGTGTCCTAAGTTGTCTATTTCATCATCTTCATAAGCTCCTGTTTTCTTTGGAAGAAAATCTTTTCAGAAGATTTTCCTTAGTTTTTTGAAAATATTGATCTTTTCTGTCATTCAGAAGATATGGTTTTATCTTCGGAAGAAACTTATGCTTTTAAAACAAACAACTGCTTAAGTAAAGTTGCCTTCGGAAGAAACATTTGAATGTTTTCAAGGACATCTTTCTTCCAAAGCAAATTGTCTCTATGAAGCTTTATTTTTAATTGAATAAAGTATCCAAGACTTAATTCTCTTCCGAAGCAAAATTTTCAAAACTCTTAGGAAATTCTTCCGAAGTCATTTTGGCTTCGGAAGCTTTTTCATTAAAACTTCCAAAGACAATTTACCGTTGGAAGATTTTTGACTTCCAAGAATTCCAAGAATACTACCTTTTGAGCAAAAAGCAAACTACTTTTTCAGAGGTGGGACCAACATTCGGATTTCAAAGTTTATCCTCTTTTATTAACTTTGTTTTAAATCCATTTCATATATAAGCCCAATGGTTCCCCCTCTTCCTTTATCATCTTCATCTTCTCCCAGACCTAAATTCCCAAACTTCTCTCTAGAACCGCCTTTGTTCTTTTTTTTCTTCACCTCTAAGCTTTCTCAAATGGCCAACCTCAACCACAAAAATGACCAAGACTATTCCATGCAGGTACACAGGCAACACAATCAGGTTGTTGTGTTAAACTCTGAGAAAGATCCAAATTTCTCAGAGGCTTGTCGATTCTTGACTCTATCAAACTACTCCACCTCCCTTACAATCGATCTTGTTCTATATGAGGATCATTTGCTTGATTTCTGGAAGACCTGTCAAGAGGTCATTCTAGATGGGGAGAAGGCACTATCAGTTACAGTGTAGGGGAGGACAATCTTCATCACTCCAACCATCATAAACACCCATTTCAATTGGATGATGAGGAAGGTGAGTTTTCCTTTCCCAAAGAAGCTGTCAACCAATCCTTTCAGCAGTTGGGCTATGAGAAGGATTTCTCTGTAAAGACCTTCAGGAAAGGGAAGGTCTCATCCCAATGGAAGTACGTATTTCATTTGGTCATCCATAACTTGTCCAACAAGCATGGGGGTTGGGACTAGATTCCTGAAGATCTCTCCTTCATAGTGCATGGAATGGTTCAGGGGGTCAAGTTCAGGTACTCTTAGTTTGTTTATACAAATTTGCTTGCTAACTTGGACTCCTTAGATTACTATATGTTTCCTAGATATGTTCAACACATTCTCAACTGTGAACTGGGCTCACAGTTAAGGGAAACAAATTATATTCTTAAATTGGGATAGATGAAGCCTGACATATTTAGAATTTTGAAGAAGCCAATTGTTGGCTTATCTAGGGTAGAAACAACCCTTGTCCCCAAAATGTTAGAGCTCATTGCTCAAGATGATAACCTAGCAACACAAGCTAGTGTTGAGCCACACCTTCAACCTCTCAACCACCAAAACAGCCACAAATTACCCTCACCTACAAAGGAAAATCCAAACGAGCCCCTGCACAAGTTACTCAGTTTGTGTTGGCCCCTATACTACTACCCACATAGGAGGAAGTAGACTCTAGAGCTCCCACTTCTCCTAAGGAGCAAAACACTCCCATTACTTTAACTATTAGTCCTGAGGTTCCTCATGCTCAGACTGATAAGCTCATTTTCCCAACAGCCTTAAGCCTTCACTCAGAGTCTCAACTCTGTAGTGAACAACCTTCAGAAGAAAGCTACCATCCCAGCCTTTAGATCTAATCCAACCAATCCCTAGCCTTGATTACTATGATGATGAAGACTTGGGATTCAGTGAGTATGTAATGCCACGTTCCCAGGACGCTCACAGCTGGTCAATCATCGCACATAAAACATATATTTACATTAACTTTAATAAAACCTTGCAGCAGAAACATTTAAAAAAAACATTTCATTTCATAATAATAAACACTTTTTGCAAAATAATACAACATTCATTACAGAATATTGTTTGTTTGCATTACAATGCAAAAATATTATCGTATCATATAATGGATGCCATAAAAAATGAGCCAAGTAGCCGCCCCCGTGCCATCCTCAGCAACATTCACCTGCCAACTGGAAAATGCATAAAACTCAGCGTTGCTGAGTGAATTCTAGTTTTATAAAATAAAATAATTTTACTTCCATTTAAAACCTTTCTTTACATTCTTATGCGATCAAGCATCATACGTACACATAGATGATAACATTATTATATTTGATCATCGTTTGTTAACTTTTATTCATTTATCATCTATAACTTCATCATCAACGAGATTGCACAAAGCAAGAGCTCCATGTTGATCGACAACGAATGTCGATCCCTGTCAGTACACATCATCATGGTAGCTAACCCCCGACAGTTGATCCACACTGCAAGGCACATAGCCCGGTCATGAATACAGATCAATCATCATACATTAGACTCACATAAGTGAAGTCCATCAAAGTGCTTGCAAGACTTTTCATCATCAAACAGGCCCGGGGTAACATTCGTTAAGTTCCACTTCTCAGTAATATTATCTTCTGCTTTACGTTACCTAATACTTTTCATTTATTTAATAACCATAACACGTAAGTCACGGAATAATACATAATAGGAACATAAGGTCAACATAACACATTCATACATAACATCAAATAAACATCGCATACCCCATCACACATCATACATTCACATACATATGAATATGCACCACATGCATAAGTCATCATAAAACATAACCAACCCTCCGCAGGGCAGCGGGGGTTCGGGGGCGGCTGCCCCTGACAGCAGGGTCCTAGAGGCAGTAGCCCCTAGTGGGGTCCAAGGGGCAACACCCCTGGCTGGGGCCGTGCTACCAGGTCAGCGTGAAAATTTTTTATTTTAGCACTTTTATATAGCACATTTCCTTATAGAATAATCGATCTTCTCGTTAAAACCTCTTAAAATCTTAGTCACTTAAAGTGTATATTTAGGATGCATTTCCAGCCCCAAACTAGTTCAAAACCTTTAAATAGGGGATCTAGAACGCACCAGGACTCGATGAGTAGCTTCTCAATCAAGCTTTCAAAGCAAGGGTTGCACTACACAACCTGCAGATAAGTTAACACTCAAAGGAGTTAATTTCTGCCAAATTTTGCTGCTAATTTCATTGCCAGATGAACAATTTCGCTACTAGTTTTGCCAGCAGTTTTGCTGCTAGTTTTGCCGGCTGTTTCGCTGCTAGTTTCGCTGGCATCTTCGCTAGCAGTTTCGCCCAACTTTTGTTGGAAAACCATGTCTGCGAAACTACCTGGGAAACTATAGTTTTGCAGGAAGATCCACAGTTTCGCTGGACGAATACCTAATTTCGCTGGATGAAAACTAGTTTCGCAGAACACGCTGAAAATTTACGAACAACCCCATTTTTGACCCAAAACTACAATCTTTCACACCCAAAACCTTGGTTTATCAGCCAATAAGCTTTATCTAAGCTTCTTACATGTTTTCTTACACAAAAACGTGAGTTTTGGGTGAATTTTTGCCACTTTTAAAAACCCAAACCCTAGAATCAGGGTTTACATCAAAAGCAACAATTAAATGATGTTTCTTACCTGGATTCTTGGTGTTTTCTTGTTGTTTGGATGCCCACAAACACCGATCTTTAATCCCGAGATCAACCCATCCTTGAATCTTTAATTCTCTCTACTTTCTCTCTCTTCTCTCTCTCAAGAACTAGAGTGTTGAGTTGCAAATGAGAGTTGCTCAAGCTGATCCGTTTATATATATCGGGCGTTCCCGGGACCTTAAACTCGCCAAACACATATCCCGAAGAGTTAACTCGGTCTATAACCCAAATCCATCTTATTTTCATAAATGGTCTCGTCTAAGCCCATTATTATTATTTGGCTCGCTTAGACATTATTCAGGGCGTTACAAGTTCACCCTCCTTATTTAGGTTTCGTCCTTAAAACCTGCTAGTCATTGGATAGTTGAGGGTAATGCTGTCTCATCTCCTCCTCATCTTCCCAAGTGGACTCTGATCCCTTCTTGTGCTTCCACTGTACACGCACCAAGGGAACCACCTTATTCCTTAACCTCTCCTCTTTGCGATCCATGATTGCCACTGGTTGCTCCACATAATTGAGTTGTTCATCCACTTCAATATCCTCCAGTGGCACCACCATATCCTCCTCGGCTAAGCACTCTCTTAAGTGAGATACATGGAATGTTGGATGAATTCCACTTAACTCACTGGGCAATTCCAACCTATAGGCCACTCTCCTACTCGAGTAATAATATGGAAAGGCCCTATGTTTCTTGGGGTCAACTTGCCCTGCTTCTTAAACCGAATGATCCCTTCCAAGGTGAAACTTTCAACATAACTTTGTCACCCACCTGGAACTCAATCGGTCTACGTCGTTTATCGGCGTACGACTTTTACCTATCTTTAGCTGCCTTGATAAAGGCTTTTATTCTTTCCAGCTTCTCAGTCGTAGCCTTAACCACCTTGACGCTCCCTAACTCTTTATGGCCAATATCACCCCAGCAAGCGGGTGTTCTACATCTCCTACCATATAGCATCTCATAAGGAGGCATGCCAATGCTAGCATGGTAACTATTGTTATATGAGAACTTGGCTAACAGTACGTGGTCATCCCAAGTTCCTCCAAAATCAATAACACATGCCCGCAGCATATCTTCTTGCGTATGAATGATCCTTTCTGACTGATCATCAGTCTGGGGATGATAAGTCGTGCTGATATGCAACCTCGTCCCCATAGCATCGTGGAACTTCTTCCAAAACTTAGATGTAAAACAGGTGTCGCGATCGGACACAATAGACACCGGCACACCGTGACGAGTTACAATCTCCTTAATGAATAAATCCGCCAACCTCTCAGATGAATACGTCTCATGGATCGATAGGAAGTGAGCACTCTTCGTCAAACAATCGACTACCACCCAAATAGCATCATACCCTTTCACGGTACGTGACAACTTTGTAATAAAGTTCATGGTGACATGCTCCCACTTCCACTTGGGTATGTCCAAGGGTTGGATTTTCCATACGGCTTTTGATGCTCCACCTTCATTTGAGCTTGACCCCATACAAACTTTACATCCTTACGAGTTAACTTAGTCAATGGAGAAGCTATCTTAGAGAAGTCTTGAATGAATCTTCTATAGTAGCCCGCCAAACCTAAGAAACTACGAAATCTCGGATGGTGTCTTTGGTGACTTCCATTGCATCACCGCCTCCATCTTTGTCGGGTCCACCATTATCCCCTCGAGGTTTACCACATGACTTAAAAACTAAACCTCGCGCAACCAGAATGCGCACTTCGAGAATTTGGCATACAACTTCTCCCTTCTCAACATCTCCACACCTCCCGAATGTGCCCGGCATGCTCTTCCTTGCTCTTTGAATAAATCATGATATCATCAATAAACACAATCACTGATTTATCCAACATCGGCCGACACACTCGATTCATCAAGTCCATAAAAGTAGCTGGCGTGTTGGTCAAACCAAAAGACATAACGAGAAACTCGTAGTGTCCATAATGTGTATGAAAAGCTATTTTAGGGATATTTTGCTCCTTCACTTTCAACTGGTGGTAGCCAGATCGGAGGTCTATCCTTCAGAACCAACTAGCACCCTGAAGTTGATCAAATAGGTCATCAATTCTCGGTAAGGGGTACCGATTCTTCATTGTCAACTTATTCAGCTCATGGTAGTCGATACACATCCTCATACTATCGTCCTTCCTCTTCACAAATAATACCGAAGCACCCCACGGAGAGATACTTGGTCTAATGAACCCCTTATCAAGCAACTTCTGTAATTGCTCCATCAATTCCTTCATCTCAGTCGGGGCCAACTGATACGACGCTTTAGCAACAGGTTGGGCACCCGGTATCAAGTCAATCTGGAACTCGATCTCACGATCCGGTGACACTCCTGGTAAGTTTTCTGGGAACACATTTGGGAAGTCACACACAATCGGTACATAAGATAGTTGTGGTGTTGGCATATCCACATCCTTCCCGTAGGCCAACTAGGCACTACACCCATGCCTCATGCACCTTCCCGCCACCGCCATCAAGTTCACTTTCGGGATCATCATGACTCGATCACTGTAAACGTCACCGAACTCCCGTCAGGCGCTGACAGTCTAATCATCTTCTTGCGACACACAATGTTCACCTCGTAGTCCGCTAGCCAATCCATTCCTAGGACTACATCAAAACCACCTAAGGTCATTACGAATGCTCTAACAGGAAACTTATGGTCTTCTAATTCAATATCACAGCCTTCTGTCTGCTCAATAAGCCTGGTAGACTTACCTATGGCAGTTTCTACATCAAAGGGCCTATCACAACATTCTCTGTTTATATCACCCTTTTCGCCACAGTTATAATACCTCTTCAACCCATAATTCTTTGCAAGATGTACGGGCCTCCCACATTTGTCTCCGCACCGGACAAGGCTACATGCCGGTCATCCGTCCTCGCAACTTTGTTGTTTGGAGTGTAACCCTCATGCTCAACCCGCTTTCCATTCTAATTCTTGTTGTCGCTACTCTTCTTGTTTACCTCAATCGTGTTCGTCTCCTTCACCGCCCTAATTATCTCAGCCACCATAAATGGCGGAATCGTCTGCATGACCTGTTGAACTCCCTCGACAACACCCTCTTTCAATGTGGTCCTCAGACTATCACTATCATCACCGCCTTCCGGGTGATGGATCACGGGCTCTTCGAGTGCCATTTCAGCAGCCCTAGCCATGCTTCTCGTGACACGCGGTCCAGCACCATGTCCACCACAACCTTCACCTGCGAAACCTTCAAAGATCTACCACCGCCCATCCTCTAACACGCTATAAGATTCAAACACTAACGCGGTCATTCAAGGGAATAACTCAGTTTATGTCAAGTATAGTAAACCCCTAATTACAGTGGCCAGTTATGATTAGCCACTTACTTTACTCTTCATAACCCAAGCGTTCCTATCCTGACTATATTAGTGTCTAAATCTACTAAAGGCACATAAACCACATAACATGCGCATGTAATTCCGATTAACATTAAAGAAAATACCTGATGACACACAGCTACTCGAACTGGCATCCCTTCCTTTTCCGTCCCATTTTCAGTTATACGTGCCAACTTGTAAGGCCCCATTCCCGGGACGCTCACAGCTGGTCAATCATCGCACACAAAACATATATTTACATTAACTTTAATAAAACATTGCAGCGGAAACATTTAAAACAAACATTTAATTTCATAATAATAAACATTTTTTGCAAAATAAGACAACATTCATTACAGAATTTTATTCGTTTGTATTACAATGAAAAAATGTTATCGTATCATATAATGGATGCCATAAAAAATGAGCCAAGTAGCCGCCCCATGCCATCCTCAGCAACATTCAACTGCCAACTAGAAAATGCATAAAAGACAGCATTGCTGATTGAATTCTAGTTTTATAAAATAAAATACTTTTACTTTCATTTAAAACCTTTATTTACATTCTTATACGATCAAGCATCATACGTACACATAGATAATAATATTATTATCTTTGATCATCGTTTGTTAACTTTTATTCATTTATCATCTTTAACTTCATCATCAACGAGATTGCACAAAGCAAGAGCTCCATGTTGATCGACAACGAATGTCGATCCCTGTTGGTACACATCATCATGGTAGCTAACCCCCGATAGTTGATCCACACTACAAGGCACATAGCCAGCTCATGAATACGGATCAATCATCATACATCAGACTCACATAAGTGAAGTCTATTCGTTAAGTTCCACTTCTCATTAATATTAACTTCCGCTTTATGTTACATAATACTTTTCGTTCATTTCATAACCATAACACGTAAGTCACGGAATAATACATAATAGGAACATAAGGTCAACATAACACATTCATACATAGCATCAAATAAACATCCCATACCCCATCACATATCATCATAAACATCATGCATCATACATTCACATACATATGAATATGCCCCACATGAAAAAGTCATCATAAAACATAACCAACCCTCCGCGGGGCAGTGGGGGTTCGGGGGCGGCAACCCCTAACAGCGGGGTCCTAGGGGCAACGCCCCTGGCTGGGGCCATGCTACCAGATCAGCATGAAATTTTTTTATTTTAGCACTTTTATATAGCACATTTCCTTATAGTTTAATCGATCTTCTCGTTAAAACCTCTTAAATCTTAGTCACTTAAAGTGTATATTCAGGATGCATTTCCAGCCCCAAACTAGTTCAAAACCTTTAAATAGGGGATCTAGAACTCACCTGGACTTGATGAGTAGCTTCTCAATCAAGCTTTCAAAGCAAGGGTTGCATTACACAACCTGCAGATAGGTTAACACTCAAAGGAGTTAATTTCTGCCTAATTTCGCTGCTAGTTTCGCTGCCAGATCAGCAATTTTGCTGCTAGTTTCGCTAGTAGTTTTGCTACGAGTTTCGCTGGCATCTTCGCTGGCAGTTTCGCCCAACTTTCATTGGAAAACCATGTCTGCGAAACTACCTGCGAAACTATAGTTTCGCAGGAAGATCCACAGTTTCACTGGACGAATACCTAATTTCGCTGGATGAACACCTAGTTTCACATAACGGGCTGAAATTTTACGAACCACCCCATTTTTGACCCAAAACTTCAATTTTTCACACCCAAAACCTTGGTTTATCACCCAATAAGCTTTATCTAGGCTTCTTACATATTTTCTTACACAAAAATGTGAGTTTTGGGCGAATCTTTTTCACTTTTAAAAACCCCAACCCTAGAATCCGGGTTTACATCAAAAGCAACGATTAAATGATCTTTCTTACCTGGATTCCTGGTGTTTTCTTGTTGTTTGGATGCCCACGAACACTGATCTTCAATCTCGAGATCAACCGAGCCTTGAATTTTCAATTCTCTCTACTTTCTCTCTCTACTCTCTCTCTAGAACCAGAGTGTTGAGTTGCAAATGAGAGTTGCTCAAGCTGATCCATTTATATATATCGGGTGTTTCCAGGAACTTAAACTCGCCAAACACATATCCCAAAGAGTTAACTCGGTCTATAACCCAAATCCATCTTATTTTTATTAAATGATCTCGTCTAAGCCCATTATTATTATTTGGCTCGCTTAGACATTATTCGGGGCGTTATAGAGTATCATGAGTCTCTCTTCTCTTCCCCACTCAAAGAGACATGAGTACTCCTGGTTCTTACCTATCTAGCCTATATCATCTACCCACTACTGAGGTGGATGTCCCTGACTCTGCTCAGGAAGTCCATATGTAAGAGGCTCTCACTTCTGGAAGTGATTACATCTTTAAGACCTCAAGCATGGAAACTCAGCCCACTGATACTCCATCTGAAGTAGTAAGTGAGCAGAGAAAAAGTAACAGCCAAGAACATCATGCTGGTAGTGAGACTAAGGACTTTGGTTCAATTATCTTATCCCCCAATGAATACTCTGATGAAGAAGAGGGGAATCTGAGACTAAAGGTGCAAAAACTATCAAAAATGTGCACCTATCTAATCTCTAAGGTTAGTCACTTGGAATCTCAGGTGACTACCTTACACAACAGGGTCAATGATCAGCAACTTGAGATTTTTTATCTCAAGGAGAAACTAGCTAGGAGACTTTTAAGAAGAGCTCAACCAGAAACACAAGAACTTGTGAATGTGATTGACCTAACTCCTAGCTCACCAATGCAAGAGGGTGATGCTACCAAAAAGGGGGAGAAAATCATTACAAATATAGAACCTGGGAGTTCTTTATAGAGCATGGACTTTGAAGACTCGCCATCTTCACTTACAACTGTCCATACTCAACAACTTCCTCAAGTTCACATTGATATGGACTTTATAGACTCTTTCATTCAGAGTCTTTTTTAGGAAGGGATTCCAAGGGCTATCTCATCTCCACCTCATGGAACTTCCAATTACATCATAGGGTGGATGTATGATGCCAACAAAAGAGCCTTTATCCTTCAAAGAGTTCAAGGACAACAAGAAGTCTTCAATTTTTAGACCTTGAACTACTATGAAGATCTTGACCTTGTCAACATGCCAATTCTCAATCCAAGCCAATCTAGACAAGTTGACAAGTTGGCTCAAAGGATTCAAGACAGGATTACTAAAGAGTTCAGCCTTAGAAGGAGACAGAGGCAATCAGGCAATGTCATTGGTCAACTGGATATTGAGGCAGACACTGAGATTAGCTTCAAAGGTAAAACCTTGACTGAAGGCCCAGTGATTGAACCTGAGAGTCCTGTCACACCTATAACTACTTCTAAAATCCAATCCCTTGATGAGACACCTGCTGGTGATGGTGCATCTCAACCTCTCCCTGGCCAGAGCTTGGATGCTACACCAAGCAATAAAGGCCAAAGCTATTTCCACCCTAAGTCACAAAGGTCTGTGAGTGATAAAGGGAAAAGGAAAATGACTCTTAAGGAGATTAAAGAGGAGGAGATATAAAGGAAAAGGAAGCTAAAGGGAGAAAGTTCCTCTGTTAGGTCTGCTGGCTTCATGGAAGCTGCAATTAGGGTTGCTCCTAGACCAAACACTTAGAATGATGAGTTGAGGGCAGTCATGATTGCCTACTTACAAACCAGGAATTATGATATTGATATTATCATCTCCCTCCCCTTAGAGGAACTAAATGAACTGGTTGACATGGAGATGTCAAGAGAAAGGAAGGAGGCATAGGATGCAAGATTGCTTCTCCAAATAAAGGAAGAAAATAGACTGAAAATGCTCTACAAACATGTTCCTACCCTTTCACCAGTTCAAGAAAGTCCTGAACAAGAGGCTGTGGCTCCACAAGAACCTCAGGTATAGGATCAATATGATCAATTACTTGAGTGCCACATGCCTAGATCAGGCAGATGAACTTCTTCCTTTTTCCTTTGAGTACATAAAGTTTGAGTATCTCAAACAGCTTGAACTTGAAGTACTTAAAGAGAGAAAGACAACAAAGAGAAAGATGAGAGAAGAAGATGCAAAGGAAAGAGCCATCATCCAAAAGAGCATGAAAAAGTCTACTGATAGATAGAGGATAATAAGCTTCTTAAAGCTATATGAACTATCCAGAAGGAGACTTAGCCCTATGTCTCTATCTACCATGGATTAGCATATTAGGGTGATCAAGCAGAAGATCAAAAGAGGAGAACTTGTTGACTTACACTCCCCACCAAGTCAGGTCCCTCAAGAAGTATAGGTTAAGGTTGAACCTTTTGAGACAACACAACCCAAACCTCCTGTTGAACCTTAACAAGCTTCATCTTCTGATCCACAACAGGGTTCTGTCCCCTCTCAATCTGAACCTGTGAGAGAGGAAAACCTAACTGAGCAAGATAAAGATGATCAACAAGGTGCTGCAGACAAGTCTTCTTATTTAAAAAGTTCAAATAGAAGAAAAAGGATGTCTTTTAAATCAAAGTTAAAGAAAAAGAAGAAAGATGCATCCATCTCAGAACCTCAGGATGAGTCAGAACATCCTGAGGATGTGCAACAAGAGGTAGCTCAACCAACTCCATTCCAAGTAGCTCCTCTGGCATCAGGAAGACCCATCTTATCCTGGACTTACTCTACAAATCTCAAAAGATGGCATGTCATCAGAGATCAAGTTGTTTAAGATGTTTACACATCGCAAGACATGTTCAATCTACCTCTCTATAATCTCTTTGAGATGAGAAGAGATTTTGAGAGTCTGATTGATCCTGACCATCTTATGAAGAAAGACTGTCAATATCTGAAGTCTTCAAGTGTGATGGCAGCATCAGCCTAGGGGGAGTTTGTAAGGTTTCATATAAGGCTAATGCAATCCAAAAACATCCAAATAGTCTATCCTGCATGCATGCAGAAAGTGCTGAAGTAGAATGCTTCGGAAGTTTCACATTCTCCATTAGAAAATATTCTAAGTGTGAAATCCTCCGAAGCCAAGACTAATATCTTCCAAAGCCAAACATGAAGTCTTCCGAAGCTTCAGAGACAAAGTCTTCCAAAGCCAGATTATGAAGACAGATTTCTTCCGAAGACTTTTGAGTACATGCTTTATCTGATGTACCTTTTACCATAAAGCTGGACCACCTTTCCGCTGCAACTCTGTTTGACTCACCAACTTTCACAAGTTGGTGAAAAGGTCCATGCTTTTGGTAAGGTGTACATTGAGGTCTTGAGTTTGTTTCTTTATACTTTATGTACTTTTATCCTTTTTGTAATATATTAGGATTTGAGTTATGGCATGTCATAGTCACTAGTCAAAAGACAATCTGCCTTTTGACTCTACATTGATTTTGTTGTTGTCTAGATCATGTATCCAACTAGCCTTCAAAGTATGGCCTACTGTAGGATGTAGTATAAAGTATCTCTGGTCCTTTGTATCTTAATGTATGCTCTGTAACACTTGTAAGGAACTAAACAGCAATATACAATATTCTTGAAAACCAAACACTTGTGTATTTTGTTCTTGTTCTATCTCTCATTTACTTGTGTTTCTTAGTATCATTTTTACCGGTTACTAGTTCCCCATTTGATCTGTTAAGTGTTCTAATATCAATCTCTCCTCATTGTGTGTTGTGTTGTAAGTGACCAAACTCCCTTAAACGGTCCTATACTCATTACAATTAAATTAAATAGGTAGTTGAGTAAGTTGGAACGGATAAACCATTAATCTTATAATTTATTTGAGGTAAATTATAAGTTTCTTAAGAATTAATCTTATTTGTCTTCTCACATGAAAAGTTTCATGTATTTGAAATAATAACCACTATAACATGTATGGCGAGGATCATATGAATACTTTCTGTTTAAGGATAATTTATATTGCTATTGATTAATAGGAGATTGTTGGCGTTAGTAATTCAATGACTTAGATAAAGATCAATCGCCGGCAAACCATTAAGCCAACGTATCACACTTCGTTAATTTGCAGCAAAGTATAATTTATTTGTAGATATTTTACGATGTAAGGACGACTCAACCTTATTTGATTTATTTTGCTAAATAAGGTATAGATTCTGAGTCTTTATTATCTTAGTATAAATCATGTTTTCTCTTATTTCGGTGTACGGATTTTTAATACCTTGTTTCCGTTAATACGATTCGTTTATCCTTTACTAGTCATCTAGCATTATTCATCTAGTTATGTTCTGATTCATTTGACTTATTAGTTTGACTTGTTGAGACTTGCAGCATTAAATATTTTATAAATTTGTGCTCATTATTGCATGTTCCCATAATAATTCATTGATACGTTGGTAGTTATACTACCCTTTGATTTAGTACTCTGTTACACGAGCATGTCTAACATGTCATTATGGCATCAGTGACATGACACTTTTCATGACGATGTTTATAAAAAGCTCACGGCGTCTCCGTTAACAGAACTGAACTCAAGTAGTACTTTGGCCACATTTATATGGGAGGCGGATGGATCGATCCTCGTTCAGTTCAGATCAGTTCAGTTCTGGGGGATGGAATCATGTGTGTATGCCCCACACACCATCTCATTAGTGCATAGTCTAGCTAGCTATTTACTTATCAGTTTAGTTTCAGCTCTGGGTACTTCTTATGTTACACGACTTATTTTAGTCGCATATACTCGTCGTGTAGATCGGTTTAGTTTCAGTATTATGTGTTTAGTTCCACATCAATCTTATATGTTTAGAATTAGATTTCAGTTTCCGTATCATATGATCAGTTTAGTATCATATATCAGTATTATATGCGTAAAGTCATTACTATTATTCTTTCCATCACTAAGCAAATTTTGGCTTAGCCGTATTTTGTTTTGTGGTGTTTCCTTTTTTATTTGCAAGTAATCAGGGTAATCGAAAATCAATGAAGAGTGAACTGAAGATCAAGACTTTACTTTTCGATTTAATTGATGTAATGAATATTAGTTTAGGTTCATTCGGATTATTTGGTTTGTTTGAATTTACTACTTCTAACCTCATATTTAATAACATGGATTTGGTTTTTTATTTGATATCTGTAATAATAACATGTCAGCCTCTCGGGGTTGGGGTGTTACATGACATGTGATCATTGTTCACAATTTCCGAATATATCTAGTATCCCAAAATAAATAAGATGAATAGAGCAAAAGTATCTTTTAGAAGTTATCATGGGAGTCAATCTCTTGCCAATAGAAGATACAAAGAGGTCAAATCCTAGTATTAATTAAGTATTATAAACTGTTACTTGAAATCTCAATGATAATATTATAATGATTTACATGTTGAAGAAATTGGATGAGCGCACCCTGTAGAAGGTTGGAAAACTATGCATTCCAAGGAAGGCAAGTGGTGTTTCAATAATGCAGCTAGAACTTGGGTAAGTAAAAAAATTTTGGTTGAATATATTAAATCTGCTATAACTGGTTTCGGTTGTTTTGACCTGTTTAAGAAAAAATAGTTATGTATTAAGTCTACTCAAATTAGTTTGGGTCGTTTTGACTCGTTAACCTAAAATTTGGATTTTTTAAGTATATTAAGGTGGTTTTTGGTTGTTTTGACCCATTTAACCTAATTATTAGATGCATCAAGTCTACTAAAGTTAGTTCAGTTGTTTTGACTTGTTTAACAAAAAAGTTGAATGTATTGAGTCTATTAATGTGTGTTTGGGTTGTTTTAACCCCTTTATTGCAATAGTTGGATGTATTAAATCTACTAAAGTTAGTTTGGGTCATTTTGACTTGTTTAACCTAAAATTTAGATGTATTAAGTGTACTAAAATGGTTTTTGATCGTTTTGGCCCGTATAACCTAATAGTTAGATGTATTAAGTATACTAAAGTTGTTTTGGGTCATTTTGACCCGTTTGACAAAAAATTGGATGTATTAAGTTTATTAAAGTGGGTTTGGGTTGTTTTGACCCGTTTAACCAAATAGTTGGATGATTAAGCTTACTAAAGTTGGTTTGGGTCTTTTTGACCCGTTTAAGCAAAAAAGTTGGATGTATTAAATCTATTATAGAGGGTTTGGGTTGATTTGATCCGTTTTATCTAATATTTGGATGATTAAGTTTACTAAAGTTGGTTTGGGTCGTTTTGACCTGATTAACAAAAATGTTACATGTATTAAGTCTATTAAAGTAGGCTTGGGTTGTTTTGACCCGTTCAACCTAATAGTTGGATGATTAAGTTTATTAAAGTTGGTTTGGGTTGTTTTGACCCATTTAAACTAATAGTTGGATAATCAAGTTTACTAAAGTTGATTTGGGTTGAGTTGATCCGTTTAGCACAAAAGTTGGATGTATTAAGTTTATTAAAGTGGGCTCGGGTCATTGAAATTAAGAATTTTACCGCAGGACCAGTTATTGTTCAACAAAAGTTTCACGGTTTGGAGAGGATTACACTTACTAGATCAAATAGGGACCCAGTCAAATAAATAACAAACAAAAGTTAAGAACACTTGGAAGAAACAAGGTTGGTTTTCAAGGATGATGTATATTGCTCTTAAGTGTTTTATGATTGTTACAAGGCTTAGTGGTCTGATACAATAAGATACTTTATACTACATCCTACAGTCGGTCCTACTTTGAAGGCCAGCTAGACATTAATCTAGACAACAAGATCAATGTAAAGTCAAAAAGAAGATTGCCTTTTGAAAAGTTGGTGAGTATTTAGAGCTGGAAACGAAAAGTTGTTTAGCTTTTGTCAAAAGTGTATGAGGGACACATGTCTTATAAGTCTTCGGAAAAAATCAATTTTCAAGTTTCGGAGGATTTTGTCTTCAAGCTTCAGAATACTTTACTGTTGGCTTTGGAATATTTCTGTTGTTGGCTTTAGAAGATTTGACGCTTAGTAAATTTATCTTTGTGTATTGTCAAATCTTTTGATAACTTTTACAAACTCCCCCTAAGATTTCTCTCATAGTATCTCCTAATGTCCAAAAGATCATGAGCAGGGAGATCAAGCACGTTTTGCAAGAAGAATACTTGTGAACCTCATTGATCTCTTGTGACATACCATCTATTTGGATTTAGAGAGTATACCCAAGACAAGATAGGTCTCTCAATAGCTAGAAGCTCTACTTGTAATGGAGTTGGTTTTGCAATATCTTTTTGTTCACCCTCAAGATGTTGTGACTCATGCAAAGATGGATTCTTTAGACTTATTATTCTTCTTTGACTTTATGTCTCTTCTAATGGCCATCCTCTTCCTCTTTCTATACTTTAGTTGAGGAGGTTGATATTGATTACCTTGCCTTACTTCTTTTCCCTTCTTAATTTGTTCCTTCCTGTTCACAGATTCATGACCCTTTTGTGGGTTAGAAGAAAAAATTGGTTGTAGATCAGCATTAAGTCCAGGTTGTGTTGTCTGTTGGGGTTCAAGCTTGACCTTAGCTTTAGGTGCAACTTAACTTGGTGGAGAATGCAAGTCTTGAAGCTCACCCTTCTTGATCTTCTGCTTCATCACCCTTATGTGCTCATCGATTGTGGATAGAAACATAGAACCAAGCCTCTTGAGAACCCATACAGTTTCAAGAAGCTCACCAAATTTTGTCTATCCATAAACTTCTTCTTGTTAGCTTTGATGGTGGCCCTTGATATTTAAACTTCCTCTTTCCTCTTTCTCTTAGTAGATTTCTTTCTTTGATAACATCTTGTTCCAGCAACTTGAGATATTCAAACTCTATATACTCATAAGATAGAGGGAGTAAAGTTAAAGCCTGATAGAGACATGTGACACTCAAGTAGGTGATCATGTTTTGTCTATCCTGTTCTCTACCTACTTGAGCTTCTTCCTCAATAGACATAGTCTCCACTTCAGGCCTCTCTTCAATTAGGGAGAGGACAAGGGCTTTATACAGTTTTCTTCTTTTTCTTTCTTCTTTGTCGTGAGGAGAAAAGCAACAACCTTAGCCTCCTTCCTCTCTCCTGACACCTCTGTGTTAGCGAGTTCATTCAATTATTCCAAGAGAAGAGAGATCAACTCATCTATATTATAGTTCCTAGCTCCTATGTAGTTCAATCTGGTTGCCTTTAACTAATCTTCTTGGGTATTTGGCCCATGAACAGCCCTGATTGTAGCTTGCATAAAACTAGGGGTCTTTCTTATTATTTCTTCTTTCCTTCCTCTTCCTCTCCCTCTTCTCCTTGTTAATCTCCTTAGAGTTTAGAATCTTCTTTCCTTTGTTAAGCACTGCCTGCGTGACTTCAAAAGCAAAGAACTTTGACCTTTTTCAGCTGGTTCTACACTTGAACTCTAGCCAGGGAGAGACTGTGAGACACGTTCACGAGCTGGTATCTCACTGAGGGTAATGGGTGTTGAAGGAGTAGTAGTCTCATTGTTCACAGGTTCTAGAGTTGGGCATTCACTAAGGTTTCCTCTTTAAAGCTAATCATAGGATCCAAATCTGTATCCAGTTTGATATAAGTTGGTTCTCTTCTTGAACTCCTCAGACACCCTTATTTGTATCCTCTCAACTAACCTGTTAGCTTGTCTGATTTAGCTTTGGTTTAGCAAGTGGCAAGTCAACCAGAGGGAAGCTTTCATAGAATCTCAAGGTATGGAAGTTGAAAACTTCTTATTGACCCTAATATCTAGAAAGCACTAGGGCTCTTCTATTATTCTCATACCTTTATCCTACTATTGGATTTTCAGTAGGGTAGGATGGAGGTGACATAGCCCTTGGTACTCCCTCCTCAAATAGACTTTGAATTATTGCATACACATTGTGTAGGTCAGAGGAGGTTGTTGAGTCTGGAAAAAGGAGTGTTAATGAGCTGGGTTGATGTGGTTGAAGCCTTAAGTATGTAATCACATTCAAAAGTGGGAGCCTCTTCCACAAGGACCTCTTGAACTTTTTCAAAGAGGTCCACCTCAGTAGTGGGTAGATGATGTGGGTTAAATATAGGAGTAGTGTGAGCACTTATATCTCCTTATGTAGGGGAGAAGAAAAAAGAATCTTGTTAGTTATTGGTTAGGGATTGGTTGGTTAAGGTCCAACGGCTGGGAACGGTAACTTTATCTTGAAGGTTATTCATTTGAGTTTTGAGACTCAAGATAAAGCCTAGAGGTTGGGGTAATGAGCTCATCAGTATGAGCATAAGAAATCTCAACACTTATCATTGAAGGAATGAAAATGGTTTGCTCCTCAAGAGAAGTGGGAGCTCTTGGTTCCACCTCCTCCTATATGGGTGTGTATATAGGGGTATGCTTAATCTTAATAGGCTAAATAGGAGTTAGTTTGGATTTTATTTGGAAGGTGATGGTTATTTGTGGTTGTAGGGGTGTGGAAGATGAAGAAGGTGTGGGTTTAACATTGGCTGGGACTGCCAAATTGTCATATTGAGCAAGGAGCTCTAAAATTTTTGGACAAAGATTGTTTCTACCCCGGAAAAAACCAACAGTGATTTTTCTTAGTATCATAAAGATGTTAGGCTTTATTTGCCATAATTTTAGAACATTATTTGTTTCCCTCAACTTGAGCTCATTTCATAGTTGAGAATGTGCTAGAAATATATAGGGAAAATATAATATTATAGGAAATCTAAGTTAGTAAGTAAATTTGTATAAATAAATTATGAAATCCCAAACTTGATCCACTGGACCATTCCATTGACTATGTGTGGAGGTCTTCAGAAACTTGATCCCATCCTCCATGTTTGTTTGATAAATAATAGATGACAACATGTAGGAGGTACTTCTATTAAGAGGAGACCTTTCCTTTCTTAAAGGTCTTGATTGAGAAGTCACATTCATACCCATCAGTTGGAATAAGTTGTTGACTTTCTCTTTAGAGAAAGACAATTCACCATCTTAATCATCAAGCCTCAAATTTTGGTTGATGGTGGCTGGAGTAATGAACACTGTACTCCCTACACCTTTGCAAATAGTGCCTTCTCTCCATCCATTATCACCTCTTGGTAGAAAAAGTACCCAAAAAGGTCTTTCAAGAAAGAAGTTGTATATCCTTGAAAAACCAGGGTCTTTCTTAGCCGATTACAGAGCAACCTGGTTGTGTTACGAGTGAAGGTGCATGCCAAAGGCTGGCTGGTTTTGGGATTCAGGGTTGGCCATTTTCTAAAGTTTTTGTGAGAGAGAGGGGATTAACAACAAGGGTTTATGGGTAATTTAAGGGCTAGATATTTGCAGATGAAGAGGAAGAAGAAAAAAGGAGATCCGTTGTAAAGCCTATTTATATGTTTGGATGTGAGACAAAGTTATTACGAAAGATAGATATTGAAATCCAAATGATGGTCCAATCTCAGAAAAAGTACCCAAAAAGGTAGTTATCTTGGAAGTTGAAAATCTTCCGAAGGTAATTTACCTTTGAAAGTTAAAAAAAAAGCTTCTGAAACAAAATTGACTTTCGAAGAATTCCTCGCTTTTAGAAGAATTGCTTCAAAATATTGTAGTTAGATTAGTTTTGCTTCCGAGATAGATTTGGTTTCGGAAGATATCAATCTTGTGAAGTTATTTTCAAAGAGAGAATAAAACTTGCAAGATTTAATGGCTTTAGGAAGAAAAATGTCCTTCAAAACATATCAGTACTTAGAAGTTGATTTAAACTTCAAAAGATATATTAGAGTTTCTTCCCAGACTAAATCCCTTAAAGATAGTTATTTGTTTTGAAAACTTAATGTTCTTCCGAAGTCAACTTAATGTCTTCCGAAAGAAAATTTATCCATAATTATTAAAATTCTAAGAAATATATACTTTGAAATTTCCTTCCAAGATAAACAAAGCTAATATTAGTGATAATTTAGACAATATTAAAGACACACATGTTTGAAATCAATTTTGAAATTAATTTGAGAAAATCTACTCAATGGTTAATCATCCCAATAACTAATACAAGATATATAAATCTTTGTTTATCAAATGCTTTTGTGAACAAATCAACATATTATTCATTTGTGTTAACTTTGACTAGTTTAATTAATTCTTTTTTTAAATTATCTTTGATCAAATGCTACCTGATGTTCATTTACTTTGTCTTTGAGTGCTGCATAGGATTCTCTGTGATTGAGATAACACTGATGTTGTCTGTATTGATAGGAGTCTTCTTGAAGTTGAATCCATAATCTAGCATCTGATTTTAAATCCAAAGCACTTATGCATAACAACATGCAGTAACAATGAATTCACCTTCAGCAGTTGATGCAGACATATTGGATTGCTTCTTGCATTGCGACGGGACTATCTTTCCACCAAGGAATTAGCATCACCAGATGTAGACTTTGCAGTCGTGTTGCAGCCAACATAGTCATTGTTTGTATGTACATACAGATTGAAGTCAAAATTCTTTGGATACAAAAGTCCCAACTTGGGAGCTCCTTTAAGATAACTAAGAATTCTGTTGATAGCAACTAGGTGTAACATCTTTGGGTTTGCTTGATATCTTGCACATATGCATGTGGTAAACATGATATTAAGCATGCTGGTTGTTAGGTACATAAAAGACGTAATCATAGGAGCGTACAGATGTTTATCAACACACTCCCCCTCAAGATCAGGTCGTAGGGAGTGGCATCTGGCTATGGGAGTCTTAGCAACCTTATAGTCAGTTAGATGAAATCTGGTTAGTATGTCTTGTACATACTTTAACTGGTTTATAAAAATGTCATTGTTGACTTGCTTTACTTGAAATACCAGAAAGAAATTCAGTTCCCCCATGGCACTCATTTCAAACCTATACTTCATCAGCTTTTCAAACTCTTTGTAGAGCCTTTCATTAGTTGACCCAAAGATAATTTCATCAACATAAACTTGAACCAACATTAAGTAATTTCTCGTTGTTTTGATGAAGATTGTGCTATCAATAGTACCTCTTTTGTAAACATGTTGAACTAGGTATCGTGACAGTGTCTCATACCACTTCTTGGAGCTTGATACAGCTCATAAATAGCTTTTTCAAGTTTGCAAACATAATCAGGATGATCTGGATCTGCAATGCCAAGTGGTTGCTTGACATACACTTCTTAGTCTATCACACCATACCGAAAAGCACACTTGACATCAAGTTGGATCACCTTAAATCTTGGATGCAGCAAAAGCAAGGAATATCCTTATAGCTTCAAGTCTTTCTACAGGAGCAAAGAGATCTGTGTAGTCAATTCCTTCTTCTTGATTGTACCCTTGGACTACCAGTGTTGCCTTGTTCTTGATGACAAGTTCTCTATCATCTTTCTTGATCCTAAAAAACCTACTTGGTACCTATTGGCATCTTTTCCAGGAGGAAGGGGACATAGGTTCCAAACACCTTGTATTTTAAACTAAAGTAGTTCCTCCTGTATTGCTTCAATCTAGCTTTCGTCTCTCAAATCCTCGTCAACTTTCTTTGGCTCAATCTAGTACAAGAAGCAAGAGTGCAGACGAACACTTTTTTCATGGGTTTGTCCTCTCGTTCTCACCCCAATCTTAAAATCTCCAATAATGTTTAAGGTAGGGTGTGACTTGTGCATTTTTAGTTGAGAAATCATAACAAGTTGATTTGATTAATCTAAATTAGAGAAATTTAGATTTGGTGATTAAGTATCCCCTACCACATCAGCACACCCATCAAGTGTAACTTGATCCAAAGAGTGTGCAACATTATTAATGTTGTCTTAAGTAAAGTGGTTGTCCGCATCATGGAATTCTTGATTAATTTCACCATATCCATCTCCTCCTACATGGGAAATCCCTTTATTTAAGTTATGTGCCTCATTGCTAGAATTAGTTGTCATCTCAGATGTATCAGCTAAAGAATTTGTCATGGTTGTGCTGAACGGATTTTCACTTGTAGGGGTTTTTACTACTTGTGCTAAAGGGATTATATTATTTTGATTTCACAGCACAAATGTTGGATCAGGATCTCCTATAGATTTATTACCTATTGCTCCTAAAGCATCTTCACCAAATTTGTTAAAACAGTTGGTAACTAAATTAAGATCAAATAACCAATCAGGACCAGAACCTTTCACACTAAGAGTTTGTTTATTGAAGATCACATTGGCTGACTCTTCAACTACTCTAGTTGTAAGATTGTATACTCTATAAGCCTTAGCTTGAGAAGAGTATCCAATGAAATGTCCATCATTTGCTTTCTCAGCAAATTTGACAATATGATCTTTGGTATTCAAGATGGTGTATGGACATCCAAATGACCTGAGGAAACCAATGAAAGATCTCCTTTGATGCCACAATTCATGAGTTTTACCATGAGTTTTGACTACAAACCTCTATTCTGCACATAACAGACAGTGTTGACTACCTCAACCTAGAAGGTGATGGACAGTTTAGAGTTAGAGAGCATGGTTTCTACAACCTCAATAAGTGTTCTAGTTCTCCTTCTAGCAAAACCATTTTGTTGAGGAGTTTTAGGATCACTATATTGTCTTTAAATACCATTTTCATCATAAAGTGTATCAAGTATTTGCTTTTTGAATTCAATTGCTTGATCACATCTTATGTTCTTAACCTTGTGATCACATTGATTCTCAATTTTTAGAATAAAGGATCTCAAGATTTCAGGGGTCTCATCCTTACTTCTAAGAAAGAAGACCCAAGTATATCTTGTGAAGTCATTTGTGATCACAAAGTAAATAGTATGAAATTCTTCCTAAACTCATTACACTTGTGGGTCCAAAGATTTACATGTGTAATAAGTGTAGAGGAGTAGTACTTGACTTTATTTCCATAGGCATGTGTTACACTTTGTGTTGCTTTCCATTTAGACATGTAACACAACGGTCATCACTTGTAAACTTATTCTTTGTCATTCCAGTTACCAAATCATTCTTAATTAGCTTATTCATGTTCTTAAATTTTACATGGAACATTCTCTTATTCGAAAGGAAAAACTTATCACTATTGACTTTAGATAGAAAGCAAGAAACTTCTTGTAACACCCGGAAATTTTAAAACAATGTTTTCACACTCGGATCAGACCGGCCGGTCTGACCGTGATTCGGCATTGTGAATGATCCGATCAACCTTGATTCGTTTATTATGGACAAAACTGACCAGTTGTGAGCGAGTCAACGGTCAAACCGGAATACCGGGTGGCCGGTTGGATCGGTGTTGATTTACATTAGATGTTGAATGTAGTCTCCTCTTTGTCGGATCTTCAACGAATTGACAAATACAGCCTCATTCTTGCCAGATCTGCAACGAATCAATGAACATAGCCTCATTCTTGCCGGATCTAGAAGAAATACGAGCCCACCTTAGCAAGATAATCTTCGTCTTTTCCTGAGTGAGTTGTTGCCGGAGTCACCAGCCCACGACAGTTAGCATACACACCAAAAGCTGGCACTTGCAACCATTGATGGGTAAAGATGGAAGATGAAGAAGATAAAGAGCTTGAAAGTTGAAAAGAACCAGATATGAAATATGATGATAAACAAAAAAAAGTAATATGTTTAACAAAAAGTAAAAGGTAAATGAGGTGTTGCAGGTTATTGGAAAACTCAATTGCTTATATCTTTTTCTAGAAAGCATTTATTTAATCTATTTTATTGTGATTTTGAAGTTCAGATATTTAGTTTTATTATGTTTTTACTTTGATTTCAAATTACCGTTAATGAATAAAATTTCTTACAATTTTTTTATCTTTAAATTTTTGTTTAGGTATTTATTAATAATAGTATAATTCGGTTCTTTAATCCGGTTCCACCGGTTCGACCAGTCCAACTAGTGAACCAGTAAGTCATCTGGTTGATTGCCCGATATGGTTCTAAAAACATTATTTTAAATGAAAAAAAGAAGGGTGAAAAGAAAGAAAAGCAAAATAACTCAAGTCAAGGGGTAAAAGTTGCCAACTTTTATATTATTATGTTTAAAAAGGTGGTATGGTCGTCCACCTCTTATGTACTATCATCTTCATCGACATTTTAGTGAGAGAAAGCAGAATTCTCTCGGTTCTAGAGAGAAGAAGAAGAAGATTAGTTTAAGGTTAGTTTCTAGGTGTTTCGGGTTGTTTTTGGTTGGGTTTTAGCCTTTGGGTATGTGCTTATGTGTTTGTTTGTGTTCGGTTTTGTGTTTTGGGGTATTTAGGTGCTAGAACTCATTGTGCTCTTGGGTTTGGTGGAGTGTTGCCTTGAGGTTGCATCAGGTGAGTTCTAGGTCCCCGGTTTTAGCATTTTTAACTTATTTTGGGGCTGAGAATGCATGTTATAACTTTTTATGATGTTCGGGTGTGTACCCAGATGTATGTGTGTGCCCAGTTTTGGGTGGGTGTATGTTCGGGAATGTTTTAGTAATGATCTTGGTTATATACCTATTTTTTATGCTTAGTATGTTAGAAACTAGTCTTAGAACATGTTAGGATGATTATTGGGGTCTGAAAATGATGTTAGTTAGATAACAATTGCTCATGCACCTAATGGCCCATGCGCCTAAGTCAGGCCCATGTGCTTGCATAGTGCCCATATGCCTAGTTTTTTGCCCTGGTGCCTAAGTGATGTCCATGCACCCACATAGTGCTCATGCGCCCACTGCTCATACACCTAAGTTTTCCTTCATGCACCTAAGTAAGACCCATGCGCCCATATAGTGCCCTTGTGCCTAGAACCTGCCCATGCGCCCAGGATTTTCCCAGACGACTAAGTGTTCCCCATGCGCCTAAGTGGTCATGCACCCACATAGTGGCCATGCACCTTCATAGTTTCCATGCGCCCAAAAGATTTGGAATATATTTTGAAATTTTAGGAAAAAATTGATTTAGAGGCTAAGACCTAGAATGTTTTTGGTGATGATATTTGTTGTTGTTATGCATGTTTTGGGCCTGTTTCTTTATGTTCCCTATTACGTACTATTACGTAACTTTACGGTGTGTGTTTATGTTTTTGTAAGAAAAGTATTATATAATGAAGTGAAAGATTAAACATAATGAAAAGTGGAACTTAAAGAATGAATGTGAGTCTTGCAAGTAAAATGAAAGGAGGTTCATAACTCGTTGGGCTTTCATCTCTGCAAAACAAGCTGCCCATTCAACTTTCTTGATATCAACATTTGCGTCTGATGCTTGGGCTGTGCTTTCTTCTTTCTCTTTTTCTTTCTCTACTTTTTTCAACTTCTCAAAAGTACCACTGTCAAATGTTTCACCCAAATTGGGGATAACATGTCCTTCCGGATCAGTTACTGTGGATAATAATCAGCAGTGACATCCTCTATCTCGATTTCCTCTACATCATTCAGCTCATCATCACTTACCACATCAACTGTTGGAGCATCTTTGACCAGCTCATCAGGATTCAGCCTGAATATTTCAGCAAGTTGTTCATCCGTTAGGTCATGTATGATATCTCCCTTCTGGAGTGTAGCTCATAGATCTCCTGGCTATCCCTTGCAAGTCAAGAATCATGGTTAACTGAGTCTTGACCTGCTGAAGGGGTTTGACATCATACTCATCTGTCTGTTGAGCTTTATCTGTTTGATTAAACATTAAGCACATCACACATAAGTCATTATATAGATCATTAAGACATAAACAAACATAAATCATCAACGATCACATTAATATATTATATAATTCAAGTACAAAAGTTTTTAAATACAAAGACATCTAAGAATTACTTTTATATTGATCTTTTGGTTCTTCAGCAGGAGGAGCAGAGGACGAGGCTCCTTGATCTTGGCTTCGTTTAGTACGCATCTCTTGAGCTTGAGGAGAGGCTGATGTAGCAGCATCACCTTCCTGATCATCATCGTCCTCTTTATCTTTCCCGCTCGGTCCTCCTTCACCAACATCCTCCTTAGAGTAATCTTCATCCTCATCATCATCATCATCACCATCCTTGATCTTTAATGGCTTAGACATTGATCCTTTGAGCATTAGGAGTATCCTCTTATTCTTCTTCTCAAGCTCCTCAATCCTCTTTACCGACGCCAACACCAGCTCATTTTGACTTGTAAGGGCATGGTGGGCTCGGCTTAATGCCCTCTCATATTGAGCGATCTTTTCGCTCAGATGCACGATCTGCTTAGCCTGGGCTGCATTCACCTCCATTATCTTGTTCAGCTGAGTGGCCTTTAGCTCATCAGTGGCAAGCAGCCTTAGCATAATGTTGTTGAGGTTAGCAAGTTGTTCTTCTAATCTGATGTGGGGTAGAGTGGGTCCAGCTGTGAATGAAGAGTGGGTGGAGGGAGCTACTTAGTGACTGGTGGTGGTGGTAGTGGATATGGTGAATATAGGAGGTGGAGTGTGAGTGGGATGTGGTGTAATGGCTGTGGTAGTGGTGGTGGATGGAGTGATAGTGGCAGTGGGAGAAGTGGTGGTGGTAGTGGTGGCTGTGGTGG
>BJCM01134281.1:0-14745 GCA_018326385.1 Flaveria bidentis
CTAGTGCATTTTTGCAAGTGTGGCTTTTTTGTGTGTGTTTCTCATGGTGTGAATCACCACCCAAGGAGAAATCCTCTCCTTTGGGTGGGTTTGATTTCACTAGTCATCTATGATTCTCATTATAACTTGTTTATCAACATCAATGAAATCATAACATTATTATTATCCATCTCTTTGTTCTTTGATTCACACACATCCACCCATCTTAATTTTGATTTCTAGATCTGAACGAGATGAATCCTAAGATCCAAGCTCAATGAATCTGAAATATTAATTTAGCAGAAACTATATATACTATCACCTACAGCCAGTTATACTTTGATATCATCCGGAATCCTATAACAAAAGGAGATACACAAAGATATAGTTAAGTATATTAGATAATGTCTTATCTAAGATATGGTAGTCATGACATGTCCATGACTTACCTTTTGTCACCAAAGTTAGAAACTGTACTAACATATAAAGGTGAACAGTGAAATAAAGTTTGGTCAACTACATGGCCTTTTAGGAAAACAACATGCAGTATCAGAGGTCTGTAGTGGAGTGTCAGAGAACCATACTTATGTCCATTGGTCCATAGTAGCATCTTCCAAAGGTTAAATGGCTTCGAAAGATCAAGTTCTTCTGAAGCCTTTTTATACTTTAGAAGAGGCTGCTTCTTCCTTGGCTTGAGGACTTCTTCTTCGGAATTCATTGTCTTTGAATTCTTCTAAGTCTTGAACTTCGGAAGAGAAGACTTTGTCTTCGGAAGTTGGAGCTTTTCCTTCGGAAGATGATCTTGCACTTTGTCTTCGGAAGAACTCCATTTCCTTCGGAAGTTTCACACTTAGCTTCAAAAGTCCTTTATAAGTTGCACCAAAAATAGTCGAAGTGTTTTGGTTTGGTTGCACCAGCCTTTCTAGATCCAACAAACTCCCCCTAGGCTAATGCTACCAAAACCTAACTTACTTTTGCTTCTCAAAACTTTTTACACAAGGGACAAAAGATATTTGTCTGTTTCTTTGTTATTTCTGGAAGTTGTGCTGAGAAGTTTGTGCAAGTCATCAGTGGATAGGAGATCTTGTCTATCACTTCGAATTACATGCACCCTTTGTTGTGCCCCCTGAGAGAGTTAGTTGATGGGAGTTATAGTCATACTCCTATCTAACAATGGATTCAAGTTTATGATCTACAACCATTTGGAGAAAGGCTTTGCCTTTGGTTGTTTATCCTTTCCTCTCCTACTCCTCTCTTCGTAATGACTCCTCTTCAATCCTTGCCCTAGCAGTTAGCTCAGCAAGGTGAAGGCTGCTCAGGTGATTTCTGATGTGGGTTGTAGTTTCAGAGTTTAAGGGGTTGGAGAATGGCTTCTCTGCTAACTCAGCGATATCAAATCTCCTCAAGTGTAGCAGAGATGAGGCATTAAGCCTATTCAGCTTTCCATTCTCTCTCTCAACAACTAAGTTTTGAGAAGAGTTTTCAAACCTCCACTAGAAAATCTTCTTTCTTGGCACAAGGTGTTTGCTAGGTACTTTGTCCCCCTTTTTGGTATCTAGCAGAGTCACCAGTTTCCTTCTTTACTTCTTTTCTTCATCATTGACAGAATCTAAGTTGAGGCCAAGAAGTTAAATAGCCTGGTCCAATGTTCCTCTAGGAAGATCAAGGAATTGATCTCTTGTGAGGGAACATGAGGATCCATCAACAAAAGTTAGGTTGATAGAATCCTCCTCACAAGAGATATCTCTCAAGGTTGTGCATCTGATGATCTTTATCTTAATCTCCTTAAACTCCTCTAAGGAGAGATATTTAAAAGGCTAAGGGGATGGTCTAGATGGTTGTTGGGTAGGTAGTGGTGTTTGGGTTCTGGGTAGTGTTTTAGGTTGAGGGATGATTAGTTGTGGTGGTTGTGGTGATGAGGTAGGTTTGATGGTTGGTGTGGGTTCAAGGGTGTAAGGTTTGGAAGTGGATTCAGTTTTGATAGGAAAGAGAAACGAGAAAGGCTCAGGTTGAGCTTAGGTTGGTTTTGGGTTGTAGGTTGGGGTTGAGGTGTTGGTTTAAAAATCATCCCCTATCCCCTTTTGTACATCTCTTTCCTTTTTCCCAAGCAAATGTTAGCATTGGTGTCACTGGCAAGTCGTTGTAGTGTCTTTTCAGAAATGGGTCCCACTTGCCTACTAGAGAAGCCATGAGCCCAGAGATAATCCTTCATCCAGGCCTTCTCACTTGTCTCTTGGCAGCAATGACCCCAGCTTCTTCTTCCTTTCTCTTCTTCTCCCTCATCTACTCTTTTGCAACTTTCTTCCACTCTTTCTCCAGTTGATCCTGCTTTTTGTTGAAGAGCCATAGGATCGTGTCATTGTTGTGTGGAGATAGTTCTTGAAGAGAGAAACCCCTGGAAGTTAGGAAAGTTATCCTTTCCCTCCTAAGCTGCAGATCAGCTTCCCTTTTCTTTTTTTCTCTTTCCTCCTCTAAGGCCAACCATGCTGCTTCTTCCCTTCGTTCAATCTGCAGCATGGTTGCCTTTTCTAGCTCTACTAACTCCTCTAATGGTAGCAGGAGTATATCTTCAGTGACAACTCCAAGCTCGATGACTTGTCAATGATGTCCACCCTTTTCTTGTTGTTAACTTTCTCATGGTTGGCTGCAGCTGCTTTGGTGCTGGGAGCTAGCAACTTCCTATTTGGGAGTCTACCTTTTCTTTTAAGTTTTTCAATCCTCTACTCCTCCTGAAGCTCTTCCGCAGTCATCTTCCTCTTGCCTTTGACATCTTCCAAAGTTCTAGACTTTGGTGGTTCTTGAAAGGAGGGTTCAGATTGAGGAATGGTGGATGTTTGAGCTAGGGGTCGCTTGAGAATTTCCTCACTATTCACCTCATATACCAGCTCTAGAATTGCATCTGTGATAATTAGATCCTCGGACAAGGAGAACAGGCTTTCCGTAGCTTCCATCTCAGCTTCGGAAGATGAAATTGTAAGGCTTTGACTCTAGCTTTGGAAGTCTAAGGGAATGCACTATCTATCCGAACTGTTTCAGTTGCTGGACCATCCGTCCTCATTTCCCCTTCAAAATGAATCTTAGCTTCCATTTGGGCCTTAGGTTGCCCAACTTCTTCCACAGTGGTAGAAGGTGCATTTAGCCTCTGAAGCTCTTCAGCTCCAAAGTATATCATATCCGCATTAGGGCTAGGCTGATCTAAAGAAGATCTCAATAGGAACTTGGAGAAGATTCTGTTGAGATCTCTGAGCATCCTTGGGTCCATTTGTAGGACAATTTGAGGAGGCTCAGGAAAGACTATTGCTGTAGGAGCCAGGTATCTAGCAGATATAGAAGTTAAAGCTTGGCTCTATGGTTCCTCTGTTGTTTGTCTCTCAATATTCTCCCCCGTTTTGGTAGCATCATCTTGAGAGCTAGATGAGCTAGAGGAAAAGGTCAGTGAGACCTGAGTATGTACATACCTGACAAATCTCTCAATCTGTTTCTCAGCTAGTTGAGCCTTGAGATTTTCACTCTCAAGTTGCTGAGTGGCAGACCTATCCTCTAAAGGTTTGAGACTTTAGAAAGTAGTTCTTGAATGGTGAGTTGCATACTATCCTTATATTCTTTTGAAGAATCATGGGGAGATAAGGTAACATACCTTGTATGTTCACCCTCACCACCAGATGTGGTTTCTTGGCACCTTGGTTTCCCTTGTCTAAGGATGTCCCTTTTAGAGTCATCAAAAGGTACAGTTGTCGTAGATTCAGTCTTAGAGATAGTACCACTGGCTTGAGGATCCAATGAGTTTCCTTCAGTAGTGGCAGGTGAATCTACATGAGTCCCCTCCACATCCATGGGACTCACCTTAGTTGGTTTTAACTGATGTGTGCTAGAGATAAGAGGTCCCTCTAGGCTCTGTTGATTTATTAGATGGTGCTGTGGATCAACTTCTCTTCCATGAAGAGACGTAATCTCCTCATCATTTCAATTAAAAGGTCAGTAAAGGATAGGGAAATGAAGCCTATGGACCCGAGACGTTAGTCAATGTCTATTGGCATTAAGCCTTTGGTGGGCCTATCCCTTTTTGGTTTCTTAGGAGAGTGTTGGGACTCATCTTGAGGGCTTGTGGCCTGGGTTTGGGGCTCAGGGAATTGAGAATGAAGAAGCTCAAATCCCATATTAAGGTCAAATGAGAAGGATTGTGAGACCTCTAACTGAGTGGGAGCCCATGTTTCCACTCTAGTCTTTTTGGTTTGAACAGGAGGGGCTTGCTCAATTAGAGAAGACTGAGCAAGGGTTCGTTTGCATCTCTGACATGTGTGTTTGATGGGGTGAGTAGGAAAATCTGGTAAAGTAAGGGTAGTTATTGGTGTGTGTTCATCACCTATGGGGTGATAAGGGATGTCACTAGGAGCCATTGGCTCAATCATACTTGGAAGAAGCATAGTACGTCTTCTAGTGAAATTGGTGGACACTTTCTTCAAGATTTTGAAGATGGTTGGCCTTATTTGAGGGACATGCAGAGTAGCTGCATAAACAAGCTTACCCTGGTCCAACTCACAGTTGATTATGTGCTGGATGAATCTAGGATACATAAAGAATGTGTCATTTTAGAGATTCCCCATAAGGTTAGTCAACATAAACCTTGACTAGTTGAAGTGGAGGCTATTCACCAATCCATGAACTAGGCGTCCTTATTCATATGAGATTTGATCCCATCTCCCAGACTTGTTAGATAGACAATAGAGAACTACATGGAGCAGGAACTTGCAATTGTAAGAGAAGTTGAACTTGAAAACTATAGATCTACTCACATCTCCACCATATCCCATTTGGAGATACGTGTCATCTAGGTCTGAATTAGGGAACTTAGTAGAAGTGCTTTCATCGTGGAGCTCTAGATGCTCCTGGATGACTTGTTCAGAAATGATCAACTCCTGGCCAAAAATGCTCGACCTAATAACCCTAAATCCGTTTAGGAATACTATCTGACTATTACCCTAAAATTCTTTCATGTGATTCAAGTAAACGGTGGGGTTCATAGTCAGAGAAGTAAAGTAGGTAGATTGGGTAAGAAATGAGATGATGCTTGAGAAGTTAGCATCCTTGGTAGAGTCAAGGAATACAACTTTGTTGTGTTGAGGGTTGAGTGCCATTGTAAGAAAGAAGATGAAGAAACAAGTTTGAGAAGAGTGAATTTGGGGTGAAGGAGGCTTTGGGCAGTAAATTTGATAAAAAGATTAAAGTGAAGAGTTGGAATTATTTAAAGGGGTGGAATGCTGGTTTTTGGGGTTTTGGATAAGGTGAAAAGATGGTTTGGGGTAAGATGTGACAGTGGGGGTAAGGTTAAAAAACCATATCTAAGATTTCGACATCATTAATAAAATCTTTACTTTTTACTATGTGGGGCTCAAAGGTTTCCGTTACACTTTAGGGTCGTTTTCAAGCACAAGGGATTTCTGAAGGTAATCATCTTCCAAAGCTCATTATACTTCCGAAGGTAAATATCTTAATTCCGAAAGTGGAATGTGCATTCAGAATGGAGAGTTTTATATGCTTCGGAAGTAGATCTGATATACCATCAATCATTTCATCCGAGATTAAAAAATCTTCCGAGAAGATTTCCTTTGAAGAAATTTAGTTTTGGAAGATATGAAATGAATCTTCCGAAGGTTAATTTCTCTTCGGAATAACTTATACATTAGATATTAACCTAATGTAACTGGGCTAAGATTGTTATGACAGAAGACATTACACATTTCAAAAAGGTTTTCAAGTGAGCTAGACTAATCAATATTTATCATCCCAATAGCTGTAATAAGATATTTAATTATTTGTTCATCAAAAGCTTTAATGAACAAGTTAGCATATTGTTCATTTGAATTAACTTTGATTAGTTTGATTAAGTTCTTCTCATGAATATCTTTAATGAAATGGTACCTGATATCAATGTGCTTTGTCTTGGAGTGCTTCACAGGACTTTCAGTAATGGAGATAGCACTATTGTTGTCAATATGGATAGGAGTGCTTATGAAGTTGAATCCATAGTCTACCATCTAGTTTTGAATCTATAGCAGCTGAGCACAAGAACTTGCAGCAACAATGTATTTAGCTTCAGCAGTAGATATAGAGACACATGATTGCTTCTTGCATTGCCATGAAATCATCCTTCCACCAAGAAATTGACATCCTCCTTATATGGATTTCTTGTTTTTGTTGCAGCCACCATAGTCACTATCTAAGTAGCCATAGAGATTGAATTTGCTATTCCTAGGATATCAAAGACCTAATTTAGGCGCTCCTTTGAGATATCTAAGAATTCTCTTGGTAGAAACTAGGTGAGTGTGAAGTCGCTGGATCGGTAGACATCCGATGTTCTTGACGGAAGGAAACAAAACTAAAACAAAGAGACAAACAATAACACGAACTATAATAAAATGGTTTCATTGATAAAACCTAATGATTACAAGCTCGTTACAACATAAGAATCACGACTCTTGGCAAGGGGAGATCGAGCATGATCTCCCCTCTCATCCGACAGCACCTAGGCCCCGGGCACAATCCTCCCCCTTCAACATAATGAAACTGGTATATATAGGCCTCAACCCATATTAGATGCGATTGGGCCCATTCGTGCGATTGGACTATGCGTATGGTTCAATCGTACGACTGGACCATACGTATGGTTCAATCGTACGACTGGACAATGAGTATGGTTCAATCGTACGACTGGACCATACTTATGGTTTAGTCTTACGAATGACCCAATCGCATCTCTAAATCGCGCGACTGGTCCATTAGCATGGCTCAGTCGTACGCCTGAGTCTCATTCGCATATGCTCCTACGAATGACCCAGTTTCATGTGTTTACAACATATCAGGTGTATTACATTAAGCCTAGACTATTCATCAAGCGACGGACACACTATATATGACAATATATGCTCCAACAAATTTCCCCTTGGACGTTGCTTGCAAATATTAGATAACACCTCTTACAATCTTCAGTCAATCTTTGATATGGTTTCCAATAGAATCAAACAAAAAACCATATTAGCCAACGTTGCTGATTCGTCAGGTTGCTACAGTATCCCTGAAAATGAATTTAGGCACAATAGCTTTCGTTTACTTTGCAGAACACCATCATAGCAGCAAGATTCCCCATATGACTGATTTTTCCGAATAATGACATGAACAGTTTTCCATTGCTTCAATCTTCACACAGGCTAACCTGATTAACATTAACACCTGCAAAAATTCCCCCTCAAATTCAGCACATCCCAATATATAAACATTGTGCTCTCTTGTCGTCTTCTAACGGTGTATTGGGCAAAAAGTAGAAGGTTCCAATCCACAACTGACTATCTCAAACAAATCAGCATGCACTCAGATTCATCATCAGAAACCAGCTCACAACATCCTTTCTGATTGCGTCTTCAATTTCTCTATAAATGGATTCCCCCTAAGAATGAGAATCCTCTTTGTGCGTATAAATATAACTTGATCGGCCCATAAATAGTCAGATGCTCCCGACTACCCCACAAAATCAGCACCGACTGCTGACATCTTCTCTTCTCTCTTTCGTGTTCTAACTACATTCATCTATTCTGGAAGTCCAATGAATGATGGGGTATCCTTCGAACTTATTAGACCAAAGAACCTCAGGATGAATGTGCTTTGCTCATCTTCAAATCTGTGCAGGAGGCAGTTCCAGACTTTTTTTTGGTCTGGAACAATTGCGGATGAGTCAATGCAGATGGCTCATTCGTGCGATTGAACATACGATTGGTCCAGTCGCACGACAGAACATACGACTGGTCCAGTCGTAGGAATGGTCCATTCTCACGGTCCAGTTGTACGAATGGTCTATTAGCATGATCCAATCGTACGAATGGTTCATTCGCATGGTCCAGTTGCATGAGCGGATCTACACACAGATTTTCAGATCTGCAGCCGCCAGGGCTGCCTAAAACCCTAATCTGATGAATTTTACATGAACCAAAACAAAATAGACATCATCAGATTCAAAAGGGTGATCAGAACGTGGTTTTGAGTTTGATTTTAACATAGAAACAACACACGTAACAAGATCTGAGCAAAACACGAAGAACACGATGTGGGTTTAACGTCAAACAACCTGAAATAGATCTAGAAATCAAGAGCTCGGGTTGCTAGAATGATTGTTAGATCATTCCAGCAGTAACCGGCTCTGATAACAATTATGAAGTCGCTGGATCGGTAGACATCCGAGCGTGTTCTTGACGGAAGGAAACAAAACCAAAACCAATAGACAAACAATAACACGAACTATAATAAAATGGTTTCATTGATAAAACCTAATAATTACAAGCTCGTTACAACATAAGAATCATGACTCTTGGCAAGGGGAGATCGATCATGGTCTCCCCTCTCATCTGGCAGCACCTAGGCCCCGGGCACAATCCTCCCCCCTTCACCATAATGAAAGTGGTATATAGAGGCCTCAACCCATATTAGATGCAACTGGGCCCATTCGTGCGATTGGACCATGCGTATGGTTCAATCGTACGACTGGACCATACTTATGGTTCAGTCTTATGAATGGCCCAATCGCATCTCTCAATCACATGACTGGTCCATTTGCATGGCTCAGTCGGACGACTGAGTCTCATTCGCATATGCTCTTGCGAATGACCCAGTTTCATGTGTTTACAACATATCAGGTGTATTACATTAAGCCTAGACTATTCGTCAAGCGAGGGACACACTATATATGACAATATATGCTCCAACAGTGAGGCACCTTTGGAGAAACCTGATATCTTGCACAGATGCATGTAGCAAACATGATATCAGGTCTATTGGTTGTGAGATAAATTAGAGACCCAATGATTGCCCTATACTAATGCTGATCAGTATCCTCCCCCTCATGGTCAGGACAAAGGTTATGATTTCCGGGTATCGGTGTCTTGGCTGGCTTACAATCCTTCATATCAAATGTCTTTAAGATATCAGAGACATACTTAGATTGATTGATAAAAAACCCTTCCTTCATCTGCTTTACTTGATTCCAAGGAAAAAGTCCATTTTTTCCATAGAACTCATCTCAAACTTGTTCTTCATAATGCTCTCAAAGTCTTTACACATTTGGTCATTTGAAGAACCAAATATGATATAATCAACATAGACCTGAACATGCAATATGTCTTTCCCAGACTTCTTAATGAAAAGAGTCTGATCAATGGTACCTCTAGTGTAACCATTCTTCAAGAGAAATTGAGACAAAGTCTCGTACCACAGCCTAGGTACCTGGTGCAGCCCATAAAGAGCTTTATCCAGCTTGCACACATAGTTGGGGTGTGTTGGTCTTCAAATCCTGGAGGTTGGCACACATAGACCTCCCTATCTATATTTCCATATAGAAAGGCACACTTGACATCAAGCTGATAGACAATAAATTTCTTGGATCCAGCATAAGCAAAGAAGATTCTAACTCCTTCAAGTCTTGCAACAGGTGCAAAGACATTAGTATAATCAATTCCCTCCTCTTAGGTATATTGATGAACAACTAGTCTAGCTTTGTTCTTGATGATCAAGCCTTTATCATCTCTCTTATTCCTGAAAACCCATTTGGTGCCTATAGGTACTTGACCAGATGGTAGCGGGCAAAGGTTCTAAACCTTTTGTCTCTTGAATTGAAGTAAATCCTCTTGCATTAACTCAACCCAACTACTATCCTTTAAGGCTTCTTCTACTTTCTTGGGTTCCATCTGAGACAAGAAGCATGAGTACAAATAGACATTCCCATGATGAGTTGTCCCTTTGTTCTTACACCATTAGAGATTTCTCCTATGATGTTTTTAGGTGGATGAGTGTTGTGAATCCTTAGTCTAGGAATCACTTCCAATTGCAAAGATACATCCAAGTTGGACATATTTTGCTTAGGAGCATGAACACATGGGCCAGCTGTTGTTTCAATGTCAATGAGGACTGATTGAATGAAAGAGAAACATCATCATCATCAATGATTGGCTGAGAAGCAGCATTTATAGTTGCATGTTCCTTCAGAATATTGATTCTATTAATCCGGTCTGTGCAGTGTCACTTGAAGGAACACTGGTTGAAGCTTCACTATCTCTTGAAAAAGTTATGCTACTTGATCTAAAGATATTTGGAGCTGGATCTTCAGTCACTCTTGGAGAATTTGAACTGGGCAACTCAAACATTTGATCATGATCATTTTGAGGACCTGTTATTCTCACAAGATGGACTAGAATAGTTGGGAAGCAATTCTAAGTAAAAAATGTAATCAGGGCCATTCCCATGAACACAAGGAGTGTGCTCATTGACAACAATGTTGGATGATTCCTCAAATTGTTGATTTTTGATGTAATAAACTTTATAAGCAATTGACTTGGAGGAATACCCAACAAAGATAACATCATCCGACTTTTCAGCAAATTTTACCAAATTGTCTTTTGTGTTAAGTATGGTACACCTGCTGCCAAAGGACCTTAGGAAGCCAATGAATGGTGGCCTCTTGTTCCATAGCTCATAAGGGGTTTTTCCATGTGGCTTAACTACAAGGACTCTATTCTGCACATAGAATGCAGTGCTGACTGCCTCTACCCAAAAAGTAATAGGAAGCATTGAATCATCTAACATAGTCTGAGCAGCCTTAAGAAGTTTCATGTTCCTCCTCTCAGCAACACCGTTTTGTTGAGGAGTTCTAGGAGCACTATATTATCTCGCAATCCCTTTTGAGTTACAGAATATGTCAAGAACTTGATTCTTAAACTCAGTCGTTTGATCACTTCTGATTATTTTTACCTTGTGATCAATTTTATTTTCTATTTTAAGTATAAAAGATTTTAACGTTTCAACAGTTTCATCCTTAGTTCTTAAAAAGAATACCCATGTAAATCTTGTAAAATTATCAACTATCATAAGGAAATATGATTTCCTTCCAATGCTCATTATACTTGTTGGACCAAAGATATCCATATGCAATAAGCATAATGGGGTGATGATAGAGTTAACAACTTTGGATTTATGAGATGACCTGTGTTGCTTTCCTTTTAGACAAGCAACACAATTATCTTTGTAGAAAAATTCCTTTTTAGGCAAACCATGTACCAAGTTATTTTAACCAATTTATTCATGGTTTTAAAATTTACATGACGTATTTGTTTATGCCATAATGTTGACTCATCACCATCAGCTTTGGAAAGAAAGCATGATACTTCTCCCAGTGGGGAAGCATAGTTCATATCCAGCTTGTACATATCCCCTTTCCTGGGAGATCTAAGAAGCACCAATTTCGAAGGAATGGTCATCCCAAGTTTGAGGATAATGCACTCATGTTCTGTGAAAAGAATTTGATACTTTTGATTATAGAATTAAGTAACACTTAAAAGATTATGTTCAAGCTGTTTGACAAAGTGTACTTTGTCAACCTTTAACTTGTCGTTGATACACTCCCTCTGCCAGAAATGTATCCTCCAGCCTCACCCCCAAACTGAACAGGACCTCCATCAAAATGTTGAAGTTGTTGAAGGAGAGATTTGTTCCCATTCATGTGCCTTGAACATCCACTATCTACAATCCACACATTATTTTTCTTGTTATAAGGATGTCCCTACACATAAGGTGAAAAAGTTATTTTTTATTGGAAACCCAAGCCATGTTGGTCTTGGGCTCTTCCAATGAGGATTTTATTGAACCAAAATTTATTCATGGGGGTTCAATAGGTGTTTGTGAAGAGGAGGCTTGGGCTGCGGCATCTTCTTTGATCTTACATTCCATCCCTGGGTTGATTATAGAAGATGAGCTTGCTGAAGCTTGAGCAGCATGGCATTCTTCCAAAGTTTCTTTCTTCTCGAAAGAAGCCTTCACCACCTTCTCTTCCAAAGTAGTCTTCTTCTGGGATGGTTTCAAGGAGACTCTCTTGGTTTTCTGAGTCTTCACAGCTTTAGCTTCCGAAGCCATTTTCCCTTCGAAAGAAGGATTTTATTCTGAAAGCAACCTTGCTTCGAAAACAAGCTTTCCTTTTTTCATCACTTGGATCATTTGATAGGGTCCAAATAAGAAACCTTCCCTGACTCCTTCTTTCTTAACATTATTTTCATAATGTGTATTAGCAGGATTGTAATAACAATCTTTGGCCATGTGGTTTTGCAGACCACATATTATGCATACAACGTTAATCTTTTGGGAATGTGAAGGCTGTTGTTTCTTGGTCTTCTTGTCTTCAATAGCAATCTTTCCCTTTCCCTTTTGATCCTTTTGTTGGATAGGTGTACTAGTACTACACACTTTTCCAGGTTCAGAAGTTCCCACCACCTGGAATCCAGCTGAGATGAATACACACTTTTGCTTTGGGTCAATCTTCAACTTTGATTCAACCACTTTATTAATAGTTTTTTGGATGCCTTAGCTCGGTTTCTTCTGGCTTGGTGGTAAGAGGTTGGTCATCACTGGTAAGAGGGGTAGGGTCTACTTAGATCTTCCATGTGATGATCTCCATACTTACATCACTCTTTGACTCATGAGAAGGTGGGTTAGTAGATGGGACCTCTTGCTCTTCAATACCACACCTTGGTTGTCTAAAAGACTCATAAGAGTGTGTTGGATAAATTTCATTGGTCCCCAACCCAACTTTGTTTTGATAACTAAGTTTTGAGTAAGAGGATGATGCAAGGATGGCTTAGAAGTTTTGCTCTGAGATAGCATGCTTCCTTGCTTGAGCCTCAGCTTTGACAAGCTGGGCTTGAGCCTCAGACAATTTGGATATTAAATCCTTTATTTGAGTCTTGTAGTTTGTGTGTTCATGTTTTAAAATATACATAGTTTTCTCTAACTCTTCGATTTTTCTTTGATAGTCAGAAGTCATATTTGCTAACTCCTCAACTACTTTAGTTCTAAGATTATATACTCTATAAGCCTTAGTTTAGGAAAAGTATTGTAAGGCCTCGTTCTCGGGACACTTACAGTTGGCCATTCATTACACATAAAACATATGTTTACGTTAGCTTAAATAAAATATTGCAGCGGAAACATTTAAACAAACATTCCATATCATTATAAAAGCTTTTGCAAAATAATACATCGTATCGAATTACAAAATACTTGTTGCATTACATCACAAAAGCATTATAAAAATGGATGCCATCCAAAAGAGCCGAGTAGCCGCCCCATGCCATCCTCAGCAATCATTACCTGCCAACTAGAAACACATAAAAGTCAGCGTTGCTGAGTGAGTTCTAGTTTTATAATAAAATATACTTTACTCTCGTTTAAAACCGTTCTTTACAATCATACGTGATCATGCACTATACATACACATAGATAATATCATTATTATCTTCATCATTCGTCCGTTAACTTTCTTTCATTCACCGTACGTCATCATCATTCATAGTCGTTACTTTCATTCACGTTCATTCATACATTCTTTACATTCCATACCAAAACCATGAACTTTACCCCACCATCGTGCATAAAGCGGTACTAGGACGAGGTCTATCATAGACCCCCATACATTGCGCCCGGTGGCCTGACCACAGTACTAGGGTAAATTCAGGCGTACCATTGTCTTGTGCTATACCCCACCGTCACGCATAAAGCGGTACTGGGCTGAGGTCTATCATAGACCCCCATACATTGCGCCCGGTGGCCTGACCACAGTGTGCATCCTTCTGGGGTAGCTAACCCACACACCGTTGAACTAACACCCTTCATTGGGCGTGTTTCCACATACAAGGCTTGCAAGACTTACTTTACTTTCTTCATTCATTAATGCATGCACTAATTCTTTACATTCCCCTTTTCATTATCTTCCACTTTACGTTACATAATATTTTCATTTCATTCATTGACATTTAACGTAACGCCACAGGAAAATAATCATACATAACATACATCATACATACCATCATACATCAATCATACATCACATACACCATCACATAAGCATCAATCATACATCATCATATCATACATCGCCCATCACATCATCTATGACCTCGAAAGTCAACTTACATGAACCCCCGGGAACCTCCCAAGTCAAAGCCTACATCTACTCATTCCCCCGAAAATCATAAAGTAAACTAAGTTCTTTCGAGCGCATGAGCCCTATTTGGGCGTATGAGCACTATTCAGTTGCATGGCCTTCCAGGCGCATGAGAACACTTAGGCGTATGGACACTATAGGCGAATGAGCACTTAGGCGTATGGAGAGTCTCCAGACGCATGGGCACTATGGGGTGTATGGACTTTCAGTCGCATAGCCTTCATTCGCATAACTTCCATGCGTATGACCCTCAATCGCATGGCATTCAGGCGCATGGCCTTCAATCACACGCCATTCAGACGTATGGACTTCAATCGCATGCCATTCAGGTGCATGGCCTTCGATCGCATGCCATTCAGGTGCATGGCCTTCAGTCGCACGCCATTCAGGCGTATGGCTTCTAGTCGCATGAGCCTTAGCTGGGTGCAAAATGCAGTCTCTTCGAACCTAAACTGCTGATTTCAGCCTCCAATTTCTAACCTGTTTTAAGCTTAAACCAACCATCCTAAGCCTTAGAAACACAACCATAACTTCATTCAAACATCACAAGCCCAAACACGAGCCCACCCGTTCGCACCCACACACAAACATACACATGAACGGGTTCCACACCCAACACAACCAAAAATGATTTTCTATGTGTTCCATCCCAAAAATCAGTCAAAAACATGTAAAAGAGGGGTCCTAGAACTCACATTAACAGCCCCTTCGAGTAGAGCTTCCCACAAACCCGCTTG
>BJCM01134376.1:0-22602 GCA_018326385.1 Flaveria bidentis
AGTGTAAGCTGCGTGCCCAGCCCCCACCATAGCATGATTCCAAATTCATGCTCCAGTTTCTGCATCTCATTGAGGGGGCAGTACTCTTCAGTGATAAGTGCTTTAAACTCATCCTATGACATTTTCATTGTTGATTCTCTTCCCCTAGCCTGAACCTGGGTGTTCCACCAAGTTAGTGCTTTGCCCTGTAGTGAACACGTGGCATACTTGATCTTCTGGCTATCAAGGCATTCGCTGATGTCAATCACTGCCTCCATTTTCTCTAGCCACCTGGTCAGGGATATCCCTCCACCTTTTCCATCAAACTCTTTCGGTTTGCAGGCCAGAAACTCCTTGTACGAATACCCCCTTCTAGCATTAACAACCCCAGTCTCATTACCGGCTGTTCCACCATTCCCAGTCTCCTAATTCTCTCGTTCCCAATTGGGTTCCCATTACCTGCTTCAGTTTCAATCCCACCTTGACCTCTTTCTCCACCATCCTCATTATTATTGCCACCATCCCCGTGGGGGTGGTGTTGCTGAAGTGCATCGCTCACTTGGGCCACTATAGTCGAAATCAGCACGGCCAGTTGTTGGGCGATCAAAGCTGCCATATCAGAGTTCCCTGTTCCCTGATTATTTCTGGTAGGGCCATCACTTGTTCTTGGTGCTCTACCTCTTCCTCAGCCTCTGCCCCTCGGGGCTTCACTTCCGCAACTATTGTTGCGGGTAACTCTTCGAGGCGGCATTTTCTAATCCTAAAAGTGATAAACACATAAGCTTTAACCATTTCAAATTATATTATCAATACCACTCATCAAAGTCCAGCATTCCAAGTTAATATCACACTTATTGTTACCACACATCACATTCAAGTCGTGTAGTTCTCACACCATGAATTGGTAATGTTCCAACAATAGTCCATCATAATAATTGCAGATCCATGCATATAATCACGTTAGTCTAGCGAAGGTTGTCTATCTCCTCCTCTTTCGAGGTTTCAGACATAACCTCCTCAGGGTAAATCTCAATGTTCGTGGTCAAGCGTAATAGCATGATCTGTGAAGATCTCTTCGGGTTTAATACCCGAATTTGATAAACCAACTCGGCGCGTAGAGGGAACGGAAGATCCAATGGAAGCATCCCATAAGGAGTGAGCACAAGGGCTCACTCACAGGGTGAAAAGATCACAAAACGGATAGATAAACGAATCAAGTAAAGAGGAACACATACATGAGATATAAAATGCACACAACCCTAGCATGCAAATCTACATGAAGGTTCCTAGGTTATAGTCTAGGTCAAGTGAATTGCTAATTCTCAATAACCAATAGCTCTGATACCAGTCTGTCACACCCTCGCTAAAAGTGGAAACACGGGGATGAAACGAGACGGGATCGTCATAACACATGGTAGACAATAGAGATGCAATATAATTAATGATAACAAAGCGTGTCATTACGACACCCAACACAAAGGAGACTTGTGTCGTGCTTAGTCAATATTCACGACAACATAGCCATATACATAAACATGTTAAATGATTCACATAGTCAAGTAATAACAATTGTAATGTAATTCCCACAACCCGGGAACAAGTATCAAAAGAATGAAGTTGTTTAATCAGACTACAACAATATTCCAAAATGAATGCTTGTCAAGTATGTTTAGTCTCAAAAATGCATCCTAGGGTCTCCATTAAGGTAGCACACCTAGATCTTCAATTAGCATTGTCACCTGAAAAGATATGCTCAAAATGGTCAACAAAATTGTTGGTGAGCTCGCAGGTTTAAATAGTAAATAAGTAATTGATGTTGTATAGTAAATGTTGTGGAATACCATGTATACAGTTATAAGTAAGCAAAATCACATGACAATGAGCTTTGCAACCAAACCTAATGACGTACACACAGAATCTTGTCGGAATATATTCACCCAAGGGCCCGTTCTTGGCCACTGTTGGTACCAACTAGTATACCAACAAACAAGGGTGGGGGTGTCAACCCAGTAGTACTACAAATACCTATCCGTCGGTTCCCACACTGGAATTAAATGGTTGCAAAGATTGTACCACACAGCAAACTCAAGCATGTATGAGATAAGTACTCACAAAACAATAACACGTTGATTCCAAGTATGTAAATTGTATGTAAGTTGTACAGCATAGAAAATGGGTAAGCATACTTTTCCCCCATGTTTGTAAATGTTGAAGTATTGTATAACCGTAAAAAGGGGCCACGAAACTCACTTGTTAAGTGGTAAGTATGAATGATTAAAGTTTCCAAATGTTGTATGCAATGAACGGTCAAACACCTACTGACAGTTATTATTAAGCATTAATGACATGTGTAAAGTAAATAGGAACGTTCGGTCGGTTCGGGTTGTATCTGTTCGGTCGCGTGTAACACACACAAGCAAACACACGTATTAGATCTTATGTAGATCCAAGTACTAGAAATCGTCGCCATTGCCGGTGGTATTTGTGTAAAAGTTCCATTGTTATTAGAGAAGTATTTGGTAAATATTAGTAGTTATGAATCAGTTGTTGATAATTGTAAAATGTTAAGTTGATTTGATTTGGAATAACATTAGTAAGTTTGATAGTGTTGACTTTAACATTGTCATAAGCAATGGCAACCATGTCAATGTCACCTTACATCACATGACATACACACACCACACATAAGAAAGAATTTACACACAACAACTTCAGTCGCACGACAGGACCAGACGCACGACTCAACACTCCATCCGCACGAATCAACCCTCATTCGTACGAATCAGCTTCATTCGTACGATTGAACCTTCGTTCGTACGACTCAGCATTCTGTCATACCACACAGCACCCAATCGCATGACTCAACATCCATGCGCACGAATCAACCTTCATTCGTACGAATCAGCTTCATTCGTACGACTGAACCTCCATTTGTGCGATTGGCATTCAGTCGTGCAATACACGCACAATCGCACACATTCATACGGTCGTATTGACTCATTCGCATGCATTCCTTCATCCACATGACTCAATCGCATGCATACACACAGTCGCATGACTCAGTCGTACGGCACACCCAGTAGCACAACTCAGTCGCACGAAAGACACAGTCGCACGACTCACTCAGTCGCACGACTCAGTCGCCTGGTCGACCTAGTCGCTAGAACAGCAGAATCGCGACTCCAAAAGCGCAGAGCAGCCTTCGGCTGCTCCGTGCACGAGATTTACACCATAAGCACTTCCAGAAACACATTTTGCACACACCCAAACAAGAAGAACACACAGAAAGATATCACACACACCCACACGACCTCATGTGCTCGGGTTGGCTCCGAGCACCCGAAACCCTAAATGGACAGCAGTAAACTAGAAAGAAAAGGGACGACTGAGGTTGTCTACCTGCAAGAAAGGAATAGACTTAGCTGTAGCCGAGGTCTTGCCGGTGAAAACGCGAAGAAAATGGGCGGTTTGGTGCAAGGAGGAGGAGAAAAGTGGAGAAGAAGAAGATGGAGAAGAAAAGGGAGTAATGGAGGCTAGGGCTGGAATATGGGTATATATACCCAACCCTAGTTTGGCAAAATGTCACATTTGGTCCCTGCACTTAACCCCCGAGTTCCCAAATTTGTTTCGGTTGAAAACGACTTTAATAAGCTAATTATATTAATGATAAAGATGTAATTAATGATATTGGTAACTTAAAAATCATTTTATTAATAACAATAATATTATATAAAAATGGTATATTTAGTGATAACGATGATGAAAATTGTAAAAGTTTTAAAGATAGTATATGTTTACGATGAGAGCACAACCATATAGATGATAAAGCAAGAATTATATCCACACAAATAGTTTATAAGGATGAGGAATGAATGTTTGAGAAAAGTTAACGAAAACCACGTTAATTAACGGACCTTTAGGTGACGGATGTCACAGGCGGTTTCAATGTAGTCCTAGAAATGGATTGGTTGGCGGACTACGAGGCAAACATTGTATGTCGCAAGAAGATGATTGGATTGACAGCGACTAACGGGAGTACGATAACGGTTTACGGTGATCATGTCATTATGATTCCGAATGTGATTTTGATGGCGGTGGCGGGATAGTACATGAGGCGTGGATGTAGTGCCTACTTAGCCTACGTCAAGGATGTGGATACGCCAACACCACAATTGTCTGATGTACCGGTTGTGTGTGACTTGCTAGACGTGTTCCCAGAAGATTAATGTCAGAACCATGTACATACAGAATACTAACTGATAATGGTGAAACCAGATCAAATAGTGTAGAATCCTATTTGATTGGCGATCCAATAAGTGAGAAAGTTTACCCAATCGATATAAGAATAAATATGTTAAGAATGAGTAGGAATCGATCAAGAACGAACTATGAAGTTAGATTAGGTGCTCTGGACGGCTAGGGTTTAAGTATATCGAATTGTTCTTAATTCTTTTTTTCCACGAATTAAGTGGTATTTATAGGTTTGTAGCTTCCATTAGTACGACTGAACCATTAGTATGGTTCAGTCGTGCGATTGAATCATGCAATTGAGTCATGCGCACGATTGAAGGTTCAGTCGTGCGATTGAGTCAATCACATGATTTAGTCGCACGACTAAACCATGCTAATGGTTCAGTCGTATGAATGGAAGCTACAAACCTATAAATACCACTTAATTTGTGCAAAAAAGAATTCAGTTGCACTCTACATTCGCACGACTGAACAACGTTTTTGTGTCAAAGTGTCAAAATCATCGATTTTGCCAAAACAGCAGCCTTCAGTCGCATGAATAGCTCATTCGTATGATTGTACTCATTCGCACACTCCATTCACACGATTGAACTCAGTTGCACTCTTCATTCGCACGACTGAACAGCTTTAGTCATTTGAGTCCATCCGTTTTGTTCATACGCACGACTGAATCCAATCGCACGATTGAATTCATCCGCACCCTTCATTCGCACGAGTGAACCATACGTATAGTCCATTCGTACGATTGAAATTGTCTTGTTCTCCAAGTATAAAGTTTATACAAATTAGAAGATCAGTTTGTTGTGTTTACTATAGGGAAGGACTCACGCATCCAGAACCTTCTGCTTCTGGAAAATATGATCGGTAATCACAATAAACCGCCGAAGCTCATAACATTAGATGACTATCCACAATGGAAACAACGGTTTGAGCTTGACTTAAATGGAGTTGATCCCAATCTTCGGACATCTATCGAGACTGGTTATGTAGTGCCAGTTAGTGCTAATGGAGTCAAACTAACTTTGGGAGGAATGAATGAAACACAAAAGATACTCTTCAATGCTGAGAAGAAAGTTTATGCCCTGTTGACTTAGTCAATACCGAAAGACATTTTTCATCAATTTTTTGAGAACAAACGGGCCAAAAAGCTATGGGAGGCTTTAGAGAAGAGATATGATGGTAATGCAATGTTAAAGGCACTGAAGGCTAAGGCTCTCAAGAAGGAGTTTCATAATTTCTCCTCAATTGGAAATGAGATCAAAGATGACATAATTGACAGGTTCTATCATCTCATGAGTTAGCTGCACACTCATGGTGTAGCCACATCAATTGAGGATAAATTTTCAAGCTTTGCTTATGGGTTACCTGATAAATGGGATTCATTTGTGTCCAATTTCAGACAGAATGACATTCTTGCAACATTGGAAATAAATTACTTCATCTTGAAGTTGAGAGAGGAAGAGCTGAGGATGAAGTACAAGTCAAAGAAAGGATCATATGTTTAGAATCCTTCACTCTACAACTCAGTCTCTTCTCCATCTATTTTCAGGAGCACCTCTACAAACTACTTTTGTGTCTAGTTCTTCTGTTGCCGCCCAATCCACCGGTTCAGGACCAGAAATGTCAGGGTCATCAACTACCCAATATATAGTGCCTGAGGCCAATACTACAAAGTTGAAGACCGAGAATCTCAGTAATATCACAATGGAAGTTGCAAAGGAGCACATGGATCTTCTAGCTGTTGTTGTCCAATCCTATGATGGTTTAGTCGCCGGGAAGATTGGAAATTGTCATCTTGCAGATGAAGAGTACGAGCAAGTTGATAAGAATGAGCTAGAGAGAATGGATATCATGTGGGCCTTGGCAAGTGCAGTCAGAAGAGCTAAAAAGTTTGTCAAGAACACGGGACATAACCTAATAGCCACTAAGGACACGACGTTTGGTTTTGACAAAACCAAAGTAACATGCTTTAATTTTGGTGAGAAGGAGCACTTTAAACGTGAATATGTAAAGCCCAAGAAAACAGGTAATGGAAACCCATTTCCAACCTTCAACCATCAAGAAAAGGACAAAATTGGAATTGCTTCTTCAAGAAAAGATAAAAAGGCTCTTATAGCTCAAGGTGATGAAGGACAAGACTGGTTTGATGATGGGTCTGCTAGTGAAGGTGAGAGTGCAGCTGAGAAAGCGATGTCAGATACCGAAGAAGCTACGAGCCTGGTAAATCACCTGGTTGAAGAAGAGCTTAGGGCAACAAGTTCAGAATCACTAGCCACCGAAGGATCCAATTCTGCTTTGATGGCTGATTCAGCCGACTCATCACAGGTAAGTTATCTAGACCAGTTATTTGAAAAACATGCTTGTTATGAATGTGATAAATTTAGAGAAAGCATTGACTTGAAATTTGCTTGGTTATTAGAACACAATGATAACTTAGTAAATGTTTTACAACTTTGCACTGAAGCTAATCGTATATTAAAACAAAATGAGTGCAGTTTTAAAGAAAAGATATAACTTTTGGGAAAACAACTAAGGGAAACCGAGGTTGTTGCCTTAAATCAATCTAATGATATAAAGTTTTATTTAAATTCTTTAGAAGAGACGAAGAAGGAAAAAGCAGTTTTAGAAGTCGAGGTAAATTCATTAAAACAAAAACTGCATAGTTGGGCTTGTTCTTCTCACATAGTTCAAAACTTAGTGAAAGAATGAAACAATAGGGAAGGTGTTGGGTACAAAGTAGTTGCACCATCACATGAAATACTTTTAAATACAAAATGTAGACCTGTAAATGACAATCCAGCAAAGGATTATGTGGTGTCCACTCCTCTGGTTAGTGATCCCGATTCCACAGTCAAACCTGTACAGAAGATCACTAGACAGAAGGAGCCTACTATGAAATGTAAAGGTAAAATGCCGGTTAATAATTTGGATGATGAAATTAAAAGGGTTAATGTAAGGTCAGGGTCACAAACGTCTACATCAGAACCCAAATTGACTAAACCAGTTAACCATAAACGTGTTACTCATCAAAGTTCAAATAAAGTGCAAGTTAAATATTTTCAAAACGTTAAAACAATTAATTTTGTTAATAAGGCTGAAACATCTAAAAAGGAAGTGACAAAACCCAAACAGACAAAGGTCACACTTTTACAAAACTGAAACCCGCATAAATATTTTCCTCAATCTGTAGAAGGAAGATCTTGCTACAATTGTAGAAAATGAGGACATATCTCTTCAAATGTCCTTATTATCAGATGCCCAAAAAGAAAATTGAACTTTTTGATACATAACGAAGTTTTTCTAAATCGAGAACTAATACTCCACCTAAGAGTACTAGTGAATCTAAAGTTCAAACAATAAGCCAGTCGTCTCTTTATCACAAACATGCCTTACATAAAACTGACTTATGGAAAGAAAAATCAAGTATAGTGTCTGATAATAAGGAGATTAAGAAGGAAGATATGCCCCCATCCTCTAAAGGACAATGGGTTGAGTTTATGATGAGTGATTCCTTCGGGTCACCCAATCTAGTTAAGGCTTGGGTCCCAAATCTGAACTAATAAGTTTCTTTCAATATGCAGGATATTCGCTACAGTGCTATAACTAATACATGGATTATTGATAGTGGGGCATCCAGGACATGACAGGGAATTCGTCTCTCCTTTTCAAAGTCAGATAAATTAAAGGGGGTCATGCTTCATTTGCTGGGAACAAAGGAGGCTACATCATAGCACAAGGTGAAGTAGGAAACGAGAAAGTTAAGTTTGACAAGGTTAACTATGTTCAACAACTACAAAACAACTTACTTTCAATTTCCCAAATCTATGATAAAGGATTTAAAGTTGTATTTGGCAACAAGAAGTGCTACATGCTGAAGAAGGACTATGTGATTGAGGAGGATAAAGTTCTTATGTCAACTTCAAGATATAACAATTTGTATGTCTTGGATCTAACAAAATCCTCCACAACTGATCACATGGTTCAATGCTTCTTGTCGAAGGAAACTGAGAGGGACTCAATCTCCTAGAATAGGAGAATGGGACACATTAATCCGAGGAAGATGAATCATTTGGTACAGAATGATTTAGTGAATGGAGTAACCGTCAAAAACTTCCAACTTTCTGATTTTTGTGTAGCATGTAAGAAAGGGAAACAAACCAAGAAGGCTCACAAGGCAAAGAAAGTTCATTCAATTAATCTTCCTCTTGAACTTCTACACATGGATCTGTTTGGCCTTGTCAGTACAAAGAGCATTGTTGGTGATCTGTATTGCTTTGTAGTAACAGATGATTACTCAAGGTTCTCTTGGGTGATGTTTCTGAAAGCCAAATCAGAAACTTTTTAATCATTCAAACAAGTTGTTACTACTTTGGAATCACTGTACAAGCTGAATGTAAGACAAATCCAATCAAACAATGGAACTGAGTTTAAAAATCAGTGGATGGAGGCATACTATAGAGAGAGAGGAATTGTACATCAATTTACATATGCCTACACTCCAAATATGAATGGTGTTGCTAAAAGGAAGAATCAGAGCTTGATAGAGACTGCTAGAACAATGCTAGCTGACTCAAAACTGCCTGTTCAATTCTAGAATGAGGCAGTGGCTAATGCTTGTTACACGCTCAATCGAGTCTTAGTGGTCAAACGACATGGGAAAACATGTTATGAACTGCTCCAGTGACGTTAACCCAACCTGGAGTATCTAGAACCGTTTTGCGCACCATGCATGCTGCTGAAGAAAACTTAGACAGGAAAGTTTACTGAGAAGGCAGAAGAAGGTATCTTTCTCGGATACAGCATACCAGACAAGAGAGTTTATAACAACTCAACAGGTCAGCTAGAAGTGTGGTGCAACGTTGATGTTCAAAGATTCACCACCCCCTGCTGGAAAAGGACCCTCCTTCTTCTTCGACTATGAGGGATTCTTTAAATCCTTGAAATCTACCTCCTTCTCCCACTGATGATGAGCTGTCTGCAAGGATGATGTATGATGTTATAAACACACCACCACAAGACTCGGCAGCATCGGTTCCACTAGATTATACCTCTAATCCTTTAGGGGGAGCACTTGATGTAAGCGACTCATCTTCTGATGATGAAGTAGTTAAGACAACAAATGTGAAACTGGAGGAATAGATTCCCAGAAATGAAAGTACACAAGCATCCCATCTTGATGCCTCTGATACATCGAAACCTCATACTCCAACAGCTTCAGACACTAAACCTGGATTTCACAATCTGGATGATGAGGTGGCTGTTCCAACTACTCCCGGATCTCGGCTAAATGTTTATCATCCCTTGGACAATGTCATTAGGGATGTTTGATTAGGAGTACATACAAGAAATTAGTTATACACAACTGATTTTGCCTCGGTAAGGGAAAAGGGATATCTTCACGATGGTGCATATCGTTGTTTTGTGTCTCAAATTGAGCCAAAATATGTGATGAAGCCTTAAACGATAAGGCATGGGTCAGTGCAATGCAAGAAGAACTCCTACAGTTTAAGAAATTAGGAGTATGGACCCTTGTGGACAAACCAAAAGGTGCTAAGGTAATTGGCAGTAAATGGATGCTAAAATGCAAGAAAGATGACCAAGGGGTTATAATAAGGAATAAGGATCGACTTGTAGTTCAAGGATTTCGACAAATCCAAGGCATAGATTACAATGAAATGTTTGCACCGGTGGCAAGGATGGAAGCAATACGTATATTTCTAGCCTATGCATCCTACATGAAGATTAAAGTCTATCAACTAGATGTGAAGAGTGCATTCCTTCATGGTGAAATCCATGAGACGGTCTATGTCAGTCAACCCGAAGGATTTGAGGATCCTTATCATCGTGATAGAGTTTACAAACTAGACAAGGCTCTTTACGGGCTCCGTCAAGCCCCTAGAGCCTGTATGAAAAACTCTCAACTCATCTTGTTAAAAAAGGTTTTCACAGAGGAGTGATAGACTGTACATTGTTTATCACATCCAGATATCATGTACGTGACATGTCTTTGCTCCAGATATCAGGCGAAACCAAAAGTAAATCATCTCATCAGGGTCAAAAGGATTTTTCGTTATCTGAAGGGTTCTCCAACACTCGGGTTGTGGTATACTCATGATGATGACTTTGAGCTTACAGTGTATAGTAACTCGGATTATGGCGGTTGCAAAATGAATTACAAGTCAACATCAGCGGGATGTCAGCTCTTTGGTAGACGGTTAGTCACCTGGCAGTGTAAGAAGCAGACCTCCGTTGCTATGTTAACATGTGAAGCTGAATACATTGCTACTGCAAATTGCTGTTCACAAATCATCTGGATTCAACAGCAAATGCGCGACTACGGTTTGCAATTTTCTAACACCCCTATTTTTGTTGATAATTCTACTGCTATTGTTGTCACTAAAAATCCGGTCCAACACCCTAAAACTAAACATATCGGTATTAAATATCACTTTATACGTGACTGTTTTGAAAAGCACTTAATCGATGTTGTTAAAATAAATACAGATTTTCAACGCGCCGACCACTACACTAAAGCATTTGATAAACCTAGGTTTTTATATCTTTTAGAGGTTAATGGCGTGAAAAAGAAAAGTGATGTGATTCTAGAAGAAGAAAGTGCGTTGTCCGACATGGTCTTTATTTTTCTTTTATTTTATTTTTTATTTATTTATTTATTTTATTTATTTTCTTATCTATTAAAAATCCAAAAACACAAAAAGATTTTCGGTTTTAGAATTTTAGGGGGGGAATAGTTTAATTTTGTATTAAATTTGTGCAGTATTTAGTTACCTAAATAAATGAGGGAGGATGGCAGCTAAGCTAAAAGAAATGAAATCAAATTTGTGATTCTGATTCAACGTTTATGGAAAAAGATAGTACACAGGGAACAAATTGGTTGGGACTTTAAAAGATTTTAAATGATAAATACGTAAAATTCACAGTATAAGTCTGAGAAGTCTAAACAAAATAAAAGGAAAAATGATAGTAAAACTAGTCTGCTACTGAGATAACATAGAGAAATTAGACCTACAGGTTGCTAGTTCATCATATGATGTGTCGGTACATTCAACACAATAGATGAGTAGATCTCAATGGTGGTTTAAATTCAAACTATGTTGTTCAACTTCCTGTGGGTTCCCATCTTATCCCTGATTAACACAATCAACGCATTCCAATAAGGGGTGACGAGCAAAATAAACGCCACAAATGTGTGCGGACGACCATAAAAATAAGCAAAGCACGTGGAAAAATGCTAAATGCAATCAAGCTAATAACTTATGTTGTTGGTGCGTTATGTGCAAAAAGAAAAATAAATGCTCTAACAAGAAGATAGGTTGCGTGCCTCTCTGCTGTGCGGTGGCACTGACCTGAGGATAAGCATAACCTAAATATTCTAGAATTCATTGTTGTTTGCTCCTCTCTACTGTGCGATGGCACTGACCTGATGCTTGGCATCTCTTTGAAAGCTCTTAGAATAATCTCTTCTTGAAATATACTCGTAGACCGCTCAAAAATCTCCTAAGAAATGTTGATTACCATATAAGCGTGGGATCCACAAATGCTTGTTGAAATATTTAAACCTTAACTCATGTATGATTTCCTAAATCATTGTGTGCATCTTATAGCTCTAGTATGATTTCCTAAAACTGTTATTGACTCTCGGTCAAAACAAGAATCTAGCATCAAAATGGTTTATTAAAATATCCCAAATGATTCTGATATACCTGTATGATTCCATAATGAATTGTTCCAGAAATGATAAAATTAACTTGAAGTTGTGTTGTCCAGGAAGTAAAATCGGTTAGATGTACTCTAATAGGTTTAATTCCATCTCGAATCAAAAATACAAACATATGTCCTGTTTTGTTTTAATTATCAAAGTGTTTTTTTCAATTTTTTTTCTTGTATTTTGTTACGTAGATGTCGAACTCTACAACTAGACTTAATCTATGAATCACTCACTCAAAAGGGGTCACATCTGAGGTGACCAAAATGTTCAAAATTAAAATGAGTCACGTCTGAGGTGACAAATCCGGTTTTAAAATTAAAAGGATCACGTCTGAGGTATGAGCCATTCGCACGATTGGATCATAAGTATGAGCCAATTTCATGATTGGATCATAAGTATGAGCCATTCGCACGATTGGATCATAAGTATGAGCCAATCGCACGATTGAAACATAAGTATGAGCCAGTCACACGACTAGTCCATGAGTATGCAACATCCATACGATTGGACTACAAGACTGAACCAATCGCATGAATGGATCATGGAGTATGAGCTAGTCGCACGACTGAACCCCAGTCGCACGACTGAAGCATGAGTATGGGCTCAGTCGCATGACTGGAGCATGCGTATGGGTCCAGTCGTACGATTGAACATTAAGATAGTATAAAAATAAGGGTGAGTCGTTCGCATTTCTCACCACCCCCAAATTGTTCAAAACCTGCTCATACGTAGACACTCTGCCAAATTTTCTTCTCACCTTGATTTCTTGCCGATTGTGTTACTAACTGAATATTGCTCATCTATAGGTATTGCGGGACTGAAATAAATCAAAATGACCGGTGTAATCAAACCCTAAGTGACCTAATCACCTAAAATCAAGAAATTAGTAATACTCTTAAAATAGACCACTTAAATGAACATAATCGTTGAAATGAAAGACATTAAGTGATATTTGAGTTCCTGCGAATCTAATGAGTCTAAACACGACGTCTAACATCAAGATTTGACCAAGATTCGGGGTCGGAGTGTCGCACAAAGCATTCTGCGAATGGACACTTCGAATGAACTTTAGTCGCACGATTGAGTCGGGCGCAAGATTGATTTGCGCGATTGAATCATTCGGTGACTCAGTCGCATGACTGAACTTAGCCACATGCTCAATCGCATGACTGAACTCAGTCGTATGGTTCAATCGCACGATTGAATCAGTTTGATCTAATATAGTTTAAATGTCAAGTGTCATCTCTAATACACATCTCTAATGTATATGTTTATTATGTTATGAAAACATGGGTGATAGATGGACCATGACCCCGAAGCACAAAATCTGTGCTCACTTGGATGCCACCACTCGGAATGCTTCCGAGTTTGCTAGGACTATTGCATTTCTTAGGAGATCAAGGATCTTCAAAGCCATCTTGAAACCATGCACACCGTACAGATCCATACAGCAGGCATTCTGGGAAAGCGCCAGGGTTGACCAATCAGTAGAGCCACACTATATACAGAACTCTATATTCGGTCAAGAGATAGTGATTACTGAGGATGACTTGAGACGGGTCTTAGGTCTGGGTGAGGACGGAGGCCACCCAAGTAAGCTACATCCCCTCACAGTCCGGGAATGCTTTTTGAGGATTAAGTACGTCGGTGACATAAATTTTGGTGTACTTAACAAGAGTAACATGTGCCCGCAATTCAAATACTTGGCACATGTAGTCATTAAGTGTATAGCCTCCAGGAGGGGAGGATTCGACGAAATGTCCGACCAAATCTAGAAAGCATATGTTGCGCTGGTACTGAACCATCCGTTTAGTTTTTCACGCATGATCCTCTCGTACTTGAAAGAGAACCTTGAGGCAAAGGGAAAGGAATGCTTCTGCATGTACCCATGATTTCTGCAGATGATTACTGATGAGAAGCTTCCTATGCTGCCGAAGGAGAAAGATGATGCAGTGGTACTCGAAGTAATGGATGATACGACTTTTGGGAGAATGAAGGTCTACTGGGGTAAGCAAGTGAAACCCCCGATGAGGAGACTATTTGGGTACCTCGCCCGAGAAGACTATGTGGCGCCTGCTAGGAGGAAGTGGCGTCACGATGATAGTGACTCCGACGTCGAGCCCATCATGGCACCCACTGAAGAAGACGATGATGACGATGATGATGACCAAGGTCAGGGTGGTGATGCACCTGGTGAAACTGAAGGGGTTGTCTTCCACCAAAGCTTCTTAGTTGATCAGGATGAGGAGTCAGATGAAGAGCCTCTGGTGAGGACTGTGGGGAGTAGGGTCGTGGCCACAGGGAAAGGCATAGAGGTGGTAGGGGGACGCCATGCTGAGTCTAGCGGTGCTGTTGATGATGTTACTAATCCTACCTACAACCCCGACCAGTCCAGCAGCCAAGGGGGAGCACCTTTTGCCAAGGGCTCTAGGAAGAAGAGGATGGCTCATCCCCATGGAAAGAAAAGAAAGAGGCCGAGGATACTATGATCACATCATCTGCCAGAGCCATTGCCACCACCACTGCCACAGCTACCACCACTACCACAGCTACCACCACAACCACACCTCCTATCATCACCCTCACAGCTACTACTACCACCACCACTCCACCCACTACTACTATCTCTCATCCTACCACCACTACCACAGCCACTCCACCACATCCTACACACATTCCACCTCCTATATTTGCCACATCTAGCACCATCAGTCACCAAGTTGGTCCTTCCACACCCACTCCATTCACCGCTGGACCCTCTCTACCCTACATCAGATTAGAGGAACAGCTGGCTAACCTAAACAGCACTGTGCTTAGACGGCTTACAACTGATGAGCTTAGGGCTTCTCAGTTACACAAGATGATGGAAGTTAATGTTGCTCAAGCCAAGACGATCAAGGAGCTTAGTGAGAAGAGCGAGTTGTATGAGAGAGCTTTAAGCCGAGCCCACCATGCGCTTACAAGTCAAAATGAGCTGGTGTTGGCGTCTATGAAGAAAATAGAAGAGCTCGAGAGAAAAATAAGAAGATTATGCTAAGGCTAAAGGGGTCAAAGAGTGAGCCTCTAAAGATCAAAGATGGTGATGGTGATGATGAAGATGATGATGATGATGATGATGATGATAGTGAAGAAGATGTCGAGGAGGGAGGACCGAGCCGAAAAAATCAAGATGAGGATGATGATCAGGAAGGTAATGCATCTGCATCAGACTCTAATCCTCAAACTCAGGAGAGGTGAACTAAGAGGAATCAAGATCAAGGAGCCTCATCCTCTGCTCCTCCAGCTGAAGAACCTACTGTTCAAGACAAAAGTAATAGTTAGATGTATTTGTATTTATAAACTTTTTTATTTGAATTGTATTACATTAATGTAATTAATTATCATTTTTGTCTTTTTATGTTTTAATGCTTTATATGATGACTTATGTGTGTTGTGCTTAATGTTTAATCAAATAGATGAAGCTCTACGAATAGACGAATACGATGTCCAACCCCTTCAACAGGTCAAGTCTTAAATAAGCATGATTCTAGACTTGCAAGGGATAGTCAGAAGGTCAGTGAGCTACACTGCCGAAGAAGGAGAAATCATTCATGATCTGACCAATGACCAGCTAGCTGAGATATTCCGACTTAATCCTGATGAAATTGTCAAAGATGCTCCAGAAGTCGATGTATAGAGTAATGAGGAGCTACAGGATATAGATGAGATTGAGATTGTGGATGTTGTAGCTGAGCACTATCCAGAGTACGTTGACCACCAAGGCAATGTTATACCCAATTTGGGTGAATACTTAATGTGTATGGTTCATTAGTATGGTCCATTCGCATGAAGACTCATCCGACTAGGTTGAACACATTTCTCAATCATTATTGACAAAGAACTATTTACAACAACTTCAAACCTATACACTAAGTTCATACATATGAATTATATTCAACACAATAATAATATGAATTAGATAAACATTAATAAGCAACAACCACATATTATATATCATCGAATCAATTCATTACATATGTGTAAGACATGAAAGACTTTTACATTAAGCTCATAAACTAGGAACATGATGTATCTATAATTTACTAGGTGTGCCACCGGACCACGAGATTGAGTTCCAGATTGACTTAATGCCTGATGCCCAACCTATTGCTAATAACTAAGATGAAGGAACTGATGGAGCAACTGCTAGAGTTACTTGATAAAGAGTTCATTATACCTAGTATCTCTCCTTTGGGTGCTCCGATTTTATTTGTGAAGAAGAAGGACGGTAGTATGAGGATGTGCATAGACTACCGCGAGCTGAACAAGTTGATGGTGAAGAATCGATACCCATTACCGAGAATTGATGATCTGTTTGATCAGCTCCAAGGTGCCAGTTGGTTCTCGAAGATACATATTCGATCTGGTTACCATCAGTTGAAGGTGAAAGAGCAAGATATTCCTAAAACAGCTTTTCGCACGTGTTATGGACACTACATTCTCGTTATGTCCTTTGGTTTAACCAACATACCAGCTACTTTTATTGATGTGATGAATAGAGTGTGTCGGATGATGTTAGATAAATGAGTTATTTTGTTTATTGATGATATCCTGAATTATTCAAGGAGCGAGGAGGAGCATGCGGGTCATATTCGGGAAGTGTTAGAGATGTTGAGAAAGGAGAAGTTGTATGCTAAATTCTCCAAGTGCGCGTTCTGATTGCGCGAAGTTCAGTTCTTAGGTCATGTAGTGAATCCCGAGGGGATTATGGTGGACCCGGCAAAGGTGAAGGCGGTGATGCAATAGAATCTCCAAACATGCCATCCGAGATCCATAGTTTCTTATGGTTGGCGGGCTATTATAGAAGATTCATCAAAGACTCTCCAAGATAGCTTCTCCATTGACTAAATTGACTCGTAAAGATGTGAAGTTTGTTTGGAGTCAAGATTAAGATAAGGCTATTGAGGAGTTAAAGGCGAGGTTGACTAAATCTCTTGTCTTGTCGTTACCCGATGGAAGCGAAGATTTGGTGGTTTATTCGGATGCTTCTTACTCGGGGTTGGGATGTGTGTTGATGCAGCGAGGAAACGTTATAGCCTACGTATCCCGACAGTAGAAAGTTCATGAGGTTAATTATCCTACTCATGACTTGGAGCTAGCAGTTGTGGTCTTTGCATTAAAGATTTGGAGGCACTACCTATATCGGACTAAGTGCACCATATTCAATAAACACAAGAGCTTGAAGTACTTCTTCGAGCAGAAGGACTTGAACATGAGGCAGAGGTGATGGTTGGAGCTCGTAAAGGATTATGATTGTGAGATCCATTACCATCCGTGCAAGGCCAACGTGGTGGCGAATGCCTTTAGCCGAATGGAGAAACCCGAACCGATTTGGGTGAAAGCTTATCAGCTGATTATGACCTCTAATGTTATGAAACATGTCAAGGATTTCAAGATGAGGCGTTGAAAGAAGATCATCGTAACTCTGAGAGGATGAGAGGTCTGGTCGTGGATTTCGGTGAAAACACAATTGGTGTTAGAACCCGATTCGGACAAATGTGGATTCCTTGTTTTGGGTATCTACGTGGGAAGATTATGGATGAAGCTCATAAGACTTGATACTCTATTCATCGCAATGTCATGAAAATGTATCAAGATATGAAGAAAGATTACTAGTGGCCGAGTATGAAATTCGATGTGGTGGAGTATGTGAGTAAGTGCCTTACTTGTTTACAAGTGAAAGTCGAGGATCAGAATCCGTATGGGAAGATCCAACCGATATACTGGAATGGAAGTGGGAGCATATCACCATGGACTTTATTATGAAGCTACTGCATACCGCGCGAGGGTCTGATGTCATACGGGTGATAGTTGATCGTCTGACGAAGAGTGCTCACTTCCAACCGATCCGCGATACATATTCATTTGAGAGGTTGGCGGATCTATCTATCAAGGAGATTGTGACTCTTCATGATGTGCCGGAGTCTACTATGTCTGACCGTAACACCTGGTTTACATCTAAGTTTTGGAAGAAGTTCCATGACGCGATGTGGACGTGGTTATATATTAGCACGGCTTCTCATCCTCAAACGGATGGTCAGTCGGAAAGGATGATTCAGATGCTAGAAGATATGGTTCGGGCATGCGTCATTGACTTTGGAGGAAGTTGGGATGACCACTTACTGTTAGTCGAGTTCTCATATAATAATAGTCACCATGCCAGTATTAGTATGCCCCCTTATGTGATGATATATGGTAGGTTATGTAGAACACCCGTTTGTTGGGGTGATATTGGTCAGAAAGAGTTGGGAAGTATAGAGGTGATCGAGGATACGACTGAAAAGCTTGAAAAGATCAAAGCCTTCATGAAAGTAGCCAAGGATAGGAAGAAGTCATATGCCGATAAGAGGCAAAGACCGATTGGGTTCCAGGTGGGTGATAGAGTTATGTTGAAAGTCTCACCTTGGAAGGGTATCATTTGGTTTAGAAAGTGAGAAAAGTTGAGCGCGAGGTACATAGTTACTTTTCGAATCATTCCTCGAGTAGGAGAGGTGGCCAATAGATTGTAGTAACCGGATGAGTTAAGTGGAATTCACCCGACATTCCATGTATCTCATTTGAGAAAGTGCTTAGCTGACGAGGATATGGTTGTACCACTGGAAGATATCAAAGTTGATGAACAACTCAATTATGTGGAGCATCCAGTGGCGATCATTAATCGTAAGGAGAAACGATTAAGGAATAAAGTAGTTCCCCTTGTGTGTGTACAGTGAAATCATAGGAAGGGATCCAAGTCATGTGGGAGACCGAAGAGGAGATGAGGCAACATTACTCATATTTGTTTGAGGAATAATAGGTTTTGGGGACGAAACCTATATAAGGGGGTGGACTTGTAACACCCGAATATTTTTAAAGGCAAGAAAGAAAGAATAAAAGCAAGGAATAAGAAAGAAATGCAATAAAACCCAAGTTGAGTAGTTAAAAGTGTCAAAAAGGACAAAAGTTTCAAAAGTTGGTGAATAAAGCAACATGGCCGCCATACCATGTTACTTTCACCTTTTTGCAATCGGATATTTTAGAGAGAGAAGAGCAGAAGAGTTCGTATTTCTAAAGAAGAAGAAGAAGAAGTTCGAATTCAGGCAAGAATTCTTGGTTTTTAGATGTTCTTGACCGGCCTATGTCTCGGTTGTGTTTGTTTATGTGTTTGGTGTGTGTTTGATGGGTTTCTAGGTGGTTGGACTCAATTTGCAATCGGGTTTGAAGGAAGTCATACCCAAAGGCTGCTAAGGTGAGTTCTAGAACCCCATTTTTACTTGTTTTAAACTGATTTGGGGCTGGAAATGCATGTATGTTCATTTTTAAAAAATATGTGTGTCTACCCGTATGTGTGTGTGTGTATGAATGCGGGTGGGTTTGATTTTGGGTGATATATGTTGTTATGATTGTGTTATGCTCATGTTTTGTTGCATAGAATGTTAGAGTTAAGCCTAGAACATGGTAGATTGATGTTTGGGAGTGAATTGGAATGATTATAATATAGGTTGGGATGCCCATGCGCCTAAAAATGACCCATGCGCCCAACGGTTAATAACTGCCTAAGTGTCCCCATGCGCCCAAACCCCATGCGCCCAAATAGTAACCATGCGCCTAGAAATAGGGTGAATTTGACTAAGTGTCCTGACGCCCAGAAAGCCTATGCACCTAGGCACTCATGTGCTTGCATAGTGCCTATGCACCTAGAATGTTGCCTTGAATGACTAAGTGTTGGCCATGCGCCCCAATAGTGCCCATGCGCCCAGTAGTTCCCCATGCACCTAAGTGTTCTCCATGCGCCCAGAAGGCCATGTGCCTGCATAGTGCCCATGCGCCTAAGACTTAGAATATTTTTCTGAATATTGGGGAAATCTAAAGTGTAGGCTTTGACTTGAGAGGTTTCCGGGGATAATGTAAGATGACTTTGTGATGTCATAGATGATGTGATGGATGATGATATGATATATGGCATGCATGATGATGTGATGTTGATGATTCCTTGTATGGTATGTTTATGTTCCTTATTATGTATGTTTATTTTCCATGGTTTTACGTGGTATAGTCGTGAATGTAAATTGTAAAGTATTATGTAATGTAAAGCGGAAGATAATGAAAAGAGGAACATAGTTAAAGAATGCATGTGTTAATGAAAGTGAAAGTAAAGAAAGTCTTGCAAGCAAATGTACAGAGGTGTACGACTCTAAAATGTCGTTAGCTCAACTTTGTGTGGTTTAGCTAACCCATAAGGATACATACAGGGGTCTAGTCTTTGTGACTGGCCAGTTGTATAGTACATGGATGATAGTGGATACTCACCCCAGTGTTGGTGCTAGGCTATATGCGTTATGGAAGTCATATATGATCTTCTGCCCAATACCCGCTTTGTGCATACGTTTGGGGTGTAGTATACAGAAGGGATCTTTGTCTCTTGCCCCAGTGCTAGTGACAAGCTATGTGCATAATGGAAGTCATTTATGATCTTCTGCCGAGTACCCGCTTTATGCATACGTGTGGGGTATAGCTGATGACACTGGTCCGGAAAGAAGTAAAGAAAGGAAGTTAAAGAACAGTAAAGAAAGATAATAATTATATTATCTATGTGTACGTATGATGTATAATCATGTACGAATGTAAAGAAAGGTTTTAATTCAAAGTAAAGTTTATTTTTTTTAAACTAGAACTCACTCAGCAACACTGACTTTTATGTTTTTCCTGTTGGAAGGTGATGGTTGTTGAGGATGGCATGGACAGCGTACTTGGCTCATATCGGATGGCATCCATTTTGTATAACGATAATGTTTTTTCATTGTAATGCGAACAAATGATGTTTTGTAATTGTTAACACTGTTGTATTATTTTGCAAAAGCTATTATTAATATATGAAATGGTTTTAGCTAATTCTGCTGCAATGTTTTTAATAATGTAAAAAAATTATATGTATGTTTTGTGCGATGATAGGCCAGCTGTGAGCGTCCCGAGAACGTGTTCTTACACCTGCATTTAAACTATTAGTTTCTACAACATCAATCAAATCATTAGATGGATGAGGTTGAGGCATAGGATAGTAATAATGGGTGCTACGAGGAGGATAGACGTATGGATTTACACCACAACCCACTCCCGTTTTAATCCTAGCTCCCCTTTGTTTACATAGTAGCTCTTCCTATTTCATTCCAGATATGATCCATCTATCGAGCTTTGTTTTAAGCTTGCTTGTTTCAAAGTCAGCCAGGGTGACTTGTGGAGTTGTACAAGATAGTCTATATTATCAACAAAATCAAAGTCAACAAAAGTCAACATCACGGTCAAAATCAATGCAAAAGTCAAACCCGACACGTTCGAGATGAAGAACCAAGATGAGACGTTGAAGATTTAGATGACTATGAGTATTATTGTAGTAAATATATTTTGTGTCAACAAAATATATTTTTTTCTAGTTTTAGTCATTTCTATGCTTTATATGTTATTTCTATTAATTAGTTTAAGTCTAGGGAGTTAAGTATAATTAGTGAATATTATATGCACTATAAATAGCCTAATTGTAATTAAAATTAAGTTAATGGTCGTATGATCAATAGATTGGGGATTACTTGTAAACATATTTTGCAATCTAATTGAAGATCAAAGGGGTTTTATTGTGTTAATCATTGTTTGATCCATAATTCTTCATTTATTTAATTCAAGTGTGATTATTCTGGATTAACAATTTGGTATCAGAGCCATTTAGAATCAAATTCATTGAAGATGTGAAGAATTATTGAAGATGTTCATCAAAGTTTAGAGAGAGAAAGTGGGTTTTTAGAGAGAGAAAATAGACTAGAATTTCAAATTTCATCAAAAACACAATCATTTCATCAGATCTATAACAATCTACTACAAATTTGAAGATATACAACATAAAGTTCTAATATACAACATATTTTTTTACAAGAAATTGAAATAAAAATTCAGATCTCAAGAAGTTTCTCTCACACACACTAGTGTGTGTGTTTAAGGTGTTCTTGGAGCTTCAACATCTTCATCCAGCGAATCTAGGATCCTTTTGAACGAAAGTTCAAAGTTTCTGGCGAAATTACAGTTTCGTCCGGCAAAACTAAAATTCTAGCAAAACTAAAATTTCAGCGAAACTAAAATTTCAGCAAAACTGCAAATTACGGTGAAAGTGCAAATTTTCGGCGAAATTATGAAAAAATCAATCTGTGAAGTTAAATATCTTTCTGTGAAATTAAAAAAAAACAAATCAAAACATCACTTCCCCTCCAATTATAACATATTTAAGATTACTGCTCTTTTGTGCCTTTGGACCCTTGACAATTGATTAGATATAAATATGATGGTAAGACTGTATTTAATTCACTTCCACCTCCTTCTACTTTTATGCTATTCACCAATCCCCATACCTTATCTTAAAAATAATTTGTTTGAACAACCTACTAATAGTCTGCATTGTGACATCTGTCATCTCAAGGTCCGTCAATTAACATGGTTTCTTTTAACTTTTCCTTGAATGTTCATTCCTTATCCTTATAAACTATTCGTATGGATATTATACTTGCTTTATCATCTTTATGCTTGTGTTATTGTCGAAACGTGTGCTATGCTTAAAACTTTTACAAATTTTATCATCGTTA